>MU005993.1:14548-169080 GCA_010093745.1 Piedraia hortae CBS 480.64
GTTGCATTTTGGTTAAGCCAGGGTTAGGTAGGCAATATCTTCATAATTCTTCCTTCCACACACCGCGGTTCACTTCATACCATAGAGATCGCACTCCTCGTATGGCTCACCTACGACCTTGCCCACCATACGCGCATGCTCCCATACTATAGCCGTTGCGGAGCTACAAGAAACCCTGAAGAAAGCGTGCCAGCAAGCATTTCGTCCACACACAATGAACTACCATGATTGATTTTGATAACGACGACCTAGGCATTTCCCCTCTTCAGGATGAGTTGACAAGCGTCCTGACATTGCGGTTCGGCTGTGAAGTGTGGCCTGTCACTCTACCATCATCGTCTAGTTCGATTTGGGCCCCGATGTACTCTATGATAGGCGTTTTCGACAGACTTATCCAAGCGGGGCGTGCCAAAGAGGGTAACCTCGTCATCCTTGTCTTTTCAGGTCATGGTAAGTTGTGCGGAAAGATCTACTCAGCGGGTATGTTATATGATATCGTCATGAGCTCTTGCTTATTAGTCCAGTGGCGCTGTTGGCCGCAAACGGCGACTTTTCCAGAAACACTCTTAGCTGGCACAACATGACCGAGTTGTTGGACAGTACGGGATGCGATCAAATCCATCTTCTGATTTGCTGCCACTTCGGAGAAGTATCATCGCCCAATACTGAAGTCTTCGCTGCTACGTCTGCAACAAAGGCCACAAGCCGCTCTCTCCAGACTGATATCACGAGGGCGCTGATTGACGAGTTAAAAGTGGCCAACGAACCGATCCTCCTACCCTCGCTGTACGCGGAGGCTAATTACCAACAGCAAGAATCACGGGTTCGATCATCTGCCAGTCTTTGTCGGCCGGTACGAACGTCCGCCCATTGCTATGCAGAAGCCCGGCTAAACAGCGCGAGCCACTGCCCGTCAAGACTCTGACTATCCGCGCAACCTTATGTCATGTTATCTCGAAGAGACCTTGGACGCGGATGACGTCGCCTCGTTTAAACGGCCACTGCAGAAAATGGTTCCGAACGCCACGACTGGCCTCGAACTGGCCGTGGAGGGCGTGTTTCACGGAGACTCTTCCGTGGATTTGATAACTGTGCCGGTACAGATCTGGTGCTACCTTCGTCCTACTACAAAGCTCAACTTTGTGGCTCACGTCAAGTCTGGGAATGAATTGCTGCGTTGGGCGGAAGGGGAGGGGTAGTGATTAAGTACCTGGCCGTGTACGATGAACAGGCAATCATTGCCCCGCGTCTGGAAGGTTCAGAGATAGTAGCCTACAATGCTAAGTGCGAATTCTAATGAGGAGAGGTATCTCTTTATCTTCTCTGAGAGACACGTCCACCTTGATACGAAATGCACTGTTTTCCCCCAAACGTTTTCCTTCCTGGGGTACAAAACCTATCACGCATGACTACACAGCGTGAACAACTAGAGATCACCCGCCAATCATTGCCCTTCAGTCTAATGGCGACTGCAACCTGGGCCAAATCACTACCTCTGCTGCAAGTCAAAACAAGATTGAGCAAACAAGCCTCCCAGCAAAGTCTCCGACAGCGTCTAAACAAGAACCACGCTTCTCGATTGACCTGAACACTCACTAAAACTTTATATCAGAACACAATGAGATCCCCTAGACTTTATATTTGTATCGGAAATCCAGAAATCAATGTCCTGGGAAGATTTAATCACCCACAAGCCATCACAATTTGGTCGCTGCATTCAAAGCCACAGACTGTTGCAATCTGCCTTTATATTACAGTAACTGCCCTTTCCGCCGTACCTGCCATATCCCTGGCCCTTCTCAGTTTGATTTTGACTGCCGTCACCAGGAAGACGTCCAGGTGCGGGTTCGTCACCGGGATGTTCACCACGGCGAACTTCCCGGTGCTCCTCGCCCTCGAGACATATAGCACTGTCTCGTTCTTTCAGAAAATGAGGACATGCATGCACCATAGCATAGACTTCAATTCCTTCGAGTAGTACTTGGGGGCCTTCGATATACGGTTGCAGTTTTTGATCATCGCCGTTATCATGAACGTCATGGTGACCGCCCCTCGACTTGCATTCACCTTCGTCAAGATTTATTCTAACTTGACGCTATAGTTACGCCTTCAAGTTCGCCTTCCCGAAGATAGTCCAGATCTCCTCCCTGGAGATTACGAAGTTCATTATGCTTTGTTAAGGTGCTCAGAGGAAAAGGTTCAATAAGTCCCAACAACGAGGACAATCCAGACTGCTATCTACTGGGAAGCTATAAACCAATCCAGAAGCGCCGTTCATTCGTGCGTGGTAGCGAGCGTAGCTATGAATAACTAGCAGGGCGCGTCGGTGTATCAAATTCCCTGTGCGCTTAGGCGGCGCGGGTCGTCCCGCGCACACACAGCTACTCCGTAACATGCTTGAAGTAAATTCGACGAGCTTCAAGAAGCTCATAACATCGTTTGCTCGCTAAAAATCCTGCTCGGCATGCGTGGCTATATTCTGATGACAAGATGGTAGGTGCCTGAGAGTCCCAAACCCTGTCCTCCAGGGTTTGCAGTGGCTTGTAGAAATCTCTCACATCGTCACTGCGATGTTCTGAGTTCGCTGGTACCTGCCATGGCCTTGCTTAGTCTGACTCCTTCGATCTCCTTCTTTTCTTTCCGACATGTGCCCTTCCGGCTTTGCCGATTGAACTACAATGACGGCAAAAGGTGTGCTTTGGTTGGTGTCTGGATTGGAGATAGATGAGTGTACGGTTGTACTGTTGACGGGGCGTTATTGAATGGTTGTTTGTGCAGCTAGAGGAGGGACGTCTTAATACAGATGTTTATCCAAAGGGTTCAGGTGCTTATCGCACCTTACAGGGATGATCGTTTCAGTTCCTGCAACCCCGCGTCCCTGTGGAACACGCGGAAAGTGAAGGAAGTGACCACGTTAGTTGAAGTAAAGTCAATTTCGCCCGACGTCTCTGGTTTACATAGATCGTAACCCACAGCACTGAATGTGAAACTCAAGAGAGAGAAGTATCCTTTTGCGTTCCTTGAAGACGCCCCACCCTTGACATTGAAAATCGCGTGACTTTGTGCAAGACTGTATTGGCCTGAAGCCTCATTGCTTTCTCTACTCTCCATCCATCGTTCTCATTCACACATACCATCTGTTTTACAGACTGTGGCCTTTCCGGGATAGAGTATAGTGCTTTGAATCATACGAGATTAATTAAAGCGAACAGTTATGAGATACCGCGTTTGAACAACGTCGTAACATTCAATGTTTGCCAATGAAGTGAATTTGTTTGTGTGCCAGCATATTACAACGCAAATTTTGTTACTATGAGCCGTGATACGCCCCTGATAAGAAGCATTCGTGGGGAAATTGTTACAGTTAAAATTACCGGCAGCTTCGCTTGGCTGTATTAAGTGAGGCGGAGTTCCCGTCGCTCGAACGTCCCGCGATGGCCAGCCATTCAATGTAGCTTTGTGGAATATGATTACAGATGAAGGATGGCAAAGGCTATATCTTGATCGTGTACACGACTAGGATGGATGGTGGTATGGTTGTACGGTAAGCAGTATGGTATTGAGTGGTTAATTGATTGATGATCTATAGCTAAAGTAGGCCTACTGCATGCCCTTCATGTTGAGTCACCCTCCGTGTCATGTTCCCACACTGGCTGTTCTCAATTTAATGGTCTTTCGGTCCACCCCTGCATGTGTAGGGAGAGTCTGTTGATCGTTATGAACTGTTCGAGGGAGCGGCTGGATGATTACTTGATTAAGGTTTTGAAGTCATTGTCCCCAGGACTTGTGATCTGTGCAGCCGTCGAGTAGTCAAAGGCAGCTTCTGGCTGACAGACTGAAGCCATGTATGCTCCTTGCGCTCTTTGACGAACAAACTATTGTGCATCCTCAACGGTTTCCAGCTTAGCTTTTTGACCCTTCTGCCTGAAGGAAATGGTGCAGTCCTTATCTAAAGTGAGCACACATTTGTTGAACGATAAGGGGGTTTCTTGGGTGAGCGTTATCCTCTCCTGTGCATGGTAGATCATCTTATCGACTTCTTTCTTTGCAAAGGCCTCATCGCTTAGGCCGATGGTGTCTTCCGTCTGCATTCCTACGACACCAACGCACTTGGAACTAATTATTGTGAGCAGGAGGCAGGGGTCGTAGCTGGAGACTTCCACCCTCAACCTCCCACAATGATGCTTGAAGTAAATGGACTACCAATGTGCACCGGCCTACACAATTTCATAAAAGGGCCTCCTGATCTACATCATCCAGCTTTGTGGATAGAGCTGGCAAATCTGCTCAGGAAAGTGGGCCATAATCTTGTGCTGCAGCTTGGTTTCGGATCAAGTGTATGCTTGCTTGATGTCTCGAAGCCATAGTTAAATCCCCTGTCCAAGAAGTGTTGGGACAGGCTCAGCCTTTGAATGGCCGGCGATTGAGTTAGGACCATCTTCTTGCCGCCGTTCGAGTACCTTTCGTCTACAAGGCGCGACTTCTCACAGCGATGGTCGGTGTTCTTGCCATTGACTTCGTTTGTGATTCGTGATCTCGGTATTCAGGTTCCGACCATGGACCAACGGATCAAGATTTTACTCCCTCCTGTAAATATTGAATTGTGACAGTACCTCGATGCTAATACTCGTACCTTCACACTCAATCTCTAGAATACTCCTCTCCGTCGGTCCCGATGTCCACCTCGAGATTCTCCCCGCGAGCTGTCGCCAAATGGCGAGAAGCTAACAGACTGAAGATCGGAGCAGCTGAACTTGATCCACCGTTCCAGTGATTTCGTTCGTATGTCCCACAGGCACAATGTACCGTCCGTGGATGCCGACACTAAGCGTCGACCGCCTTCCGCAAATGATATGTTCAGGACTTGAGTCGAGTGCCCACGGAATAGTGCCATCTCCGCACCCGTTGTAGCGGACCACCATACGTCACCGCTTCCTTACGAGGCCCGCGACCCAAGGCGATGACGAGAGCGACAATCAGAAAGGAATGTTGAGCAGGAGCTACTTCTTGAATCCTTATGCCGCCGAATATGGCTAGTAAAACATCGATGATATTCCGAGGTACGTAGATGCCAGCAAACGCAGCTAGCAGCAAGGTAGGAGGTTAAGGTTGGCCCGATAGATCCCATGAAGAGCATCAATGCGCGCTGGCGGCACTCTTTCCTTAGCGGGCACGGAAAAATCAAGCTGTATGCATGACCAAGCAATGTTAAGAGAGACGTATCGGCCACAAGTGACTCCGGAGTGCTGGCATGCAATTGATACATGACGGATACACCCGGAAAAGGATGGCATTCTGACACCTTCCTGAGTAAAAGGTGTGATGAAGGATGGAAGAACCTGCCGACATCCTTGATTGGTTCAACCTGGCTCAATTGGGGTGTGGCCGTCCATTTAAATAACTCTCCAATGGGTCAAGACAAGCATTAAGAGGACTTTCCTTAGTAACAACTTGGCCCACACTCTTGACACAAGAAAATGTTAAATGTGCTTCAATCGCACGGAATGCGGACAACGACTCCGCAAGAACAACAGATGAGGGGCGCTGAACAGAAGGGTGGATGAGCAGTGGAGGCTCTCCTTATCTCCCTGATTCTCGACCGGCGAACATACAGACAACGGGCTCAGCCCAACACCACAAACAGCCCTGCAGATACAGCTAAATTCGCTTCAATGGATAAACATTAACGTGACGTGGAGAGTTATGCCGACTTATCCTGATTCTGTGCATGATAAAAGAATGCTACGAGGAAGGCTTTCATCTTATAAATTTGCCTGGAGTATCGAGAGTGATCTTCCGTCGCTTTTCCCCGCTCGTAAGGCGTGTTTATGCATTGAGGATCGATCCTGAGGTGGAGTGGTCGATCCCCATGCTACTTCTGTAGCGACCGGGCAGGAAGCCGAGAATTCGACCATTTTCGTATCCTGGAGTTTGCGATCACAACTTTGGCCAGATTGAACCTCGCCTTATGCAAGCTCTTCCGCTCATCATGCACTAAGCCTGTCATAGGCGCAGACTTGTGTGTTTTAAACGCCCAACCGTAGCCGAGGTCGGTCAGAGTTGCGTTGTAAGCTCTGGGAGCTGCTTGATCTTTTCAAGCCTTGGCGTGGTGACACCTTGGTTGTACCCACTCCAGAAAAGTCTCGGGTTTGCCTTAACGGTATAAGATGCCCGCCTTACACTGAAATTGATACACCAGCGACATCCTCAAGCTCCAGAATGATGTGTACAACCTTTCCCATCCTCGAACCCCACAGCAAACCCAATGACGGTGCCGCATTTGCGTCGCAATTGTCTTGTCTTGGTGGTATTAACTTTGAGTTGTCGATCTAGCTTTCCTTGCAAGTTGATCACAAGGAGAAAGAGAAGACACAGCATCGAGAAAAGAGTGTCATCTTTTTCTCTGGATTGACTCTCCTAGCGCCCTCTTTGCTTGGCGTTTTGCAGAACTTTCAGTCAAACCCTCAGTGTCGATTGGGAATTTGGTAGACCCTGACACTTCTCATCTTATCACCAATAGTCATGAGCCTTCAGAGCTGCTCAAACGCAGATAAGCGCGGCTCTCCATCATCGAACGCACTCTCATCTTGCTCGTACCAGCCCAAAGGCCTCAAAGTGCGTCTTTGCCGCTCGCCAGACTGCCTGGATCGCTTCCCTCGCGATCTCGGTCAAATCATCCAAGAGATCTTCCGTGACGAAAGCAGCACAGGTACGGCGCGAAGCGCTGACAGGTGCACACTTGAGCAGCGCAAGAAGCTCGTACTTGAGGAGGCTCTTTCCCTCTGCAGACTGTTTTTTTATGAATTCATTCGATACCTTGGATCCCAAGACGCTGGCCGCCAATTTTGTCTCCATCGAAACTTGGCGCATATTGCAAAGTATCGATCTTGTTTTTGTTCTATAATCTTCAGCATCAGAGTCATGTGCTGTTCATGCGACTCCTATCGCCACATGGGGTCATGATGACGGGATCAAGCATCGATGAAGAACCCGAACAGTAACGGATTGTTATAAGTGCATTTTAAAGTCGTTCTTGAGGTTGCCTAGAGGGAAACCCAGATACAAGTGTCTCCAGTTATATTGCTGAGAGTCTAGGTTCCCGATTCTTGATTTTTATATCATTAATTCCGTAACGGCGATTTCATCTTCAAATAAGGTGCAAGCTTATCGCGCATTTCACTCTCAGAGAATAGCCAAGATCACCCTCGATTGCAAAGAAGTGTAATGCAGTGAAAATGGATGATATATAAAGTGGTCTTGTTTGAGTGTAATCCACAAAGGCTTAAACAGATGACAACGAGGGTCGAGGGTTGTCAAGGCCGTTCAGAGAGTGTAGATGCCGTCAAGTCGTTGCATGCCTCTGGAACAGTATCGCATTCGATGCCCTTTTTCCAACCCTTCCTCATCTCCCATGATAATTTCGCCGAACATACACTCCTAGGTCGTCGTACCAGCTCTGGCCGCTCATCGTCACCCCATGCAGCTCACAATCACACCCGCGCGCAAAATTCTCGCGAGTGAATCACTAATCAAGTCTCAGAGCGCACATGGCGCCTTTGAGCAGCGAGCGAAGCAGGTGTAAAGTGTCAAGCACCCTCAAAAGTAAGTGATTGTATCGAATTTGTTTGCTCCAGTGTGCCAAGAAAGTTTCTCAGACGGAGTAGCTCAGCGGATCGGGCCGCCACCGCACTGCACAGAGCTGGTGATGCAATACGAGCAAGGAAAAGAGGGTTCTAGATACGATCAGACCAAGTGATCATAGTGTTCTTCTATCTAAGACGTTGAACTTGTAACTAATTGTCAAGGCTGGTGCGTTTGACCCTCAATTACAGTACCCAAACTACGCTGTCCTGAAACCAACTGCAAAAGCAGCCCCAGCCGTCTTGTTCTCAAATCGCAAACCCCCTAAGCCTGGTTCGGCACTTTCTCCTTCTCCGGCGTTCTCTCTTGATGGTGTTGACCCTCCTGTTTGGACTCACCTTCTTGTTCAGTAGCTCTGCGAGCCTCTTCTGCCGTCCGCTTCGTCTCTGCCTGCTCCATTTCACTCTCGTGCTGCGTCGGATCTGGCACGTTCTGCGGCTCAGTGTTGGGCACAGGTGCTGGTTCGGTTTGCGGCTCGGTGTAGGGCACAGATGCTGGCTTGGTTTTCGCGTCATTGTCGGGCGCAGACGTTGGCTCAGCTCGCGAGTTATTGTCGTTTTCGGGAGCTGGCTCCTTCTGTGACTCATCGAAAGGAGCTGGTTTCTTGATTTTGACAGTGGAAATCCGTGTCGGAACAGAGGGAGTGTAAAGATGGGCTATTCTGCGCTCGCTAGAGGTACGATACACGCCAGAGCGTACCGACAATGCTGAAGGCGGCGAGTAATCATCGGGCTTGAGAGGAGGTCTAGGAGGAACGTTCGCGCTTAAGGAGCGGCCTCTGGTTGGAGTCGTTGGTTGAGGTCGTTCAGGCGCAGCAGGTTCGGGTTTACCTTTGGTCAGACGGTTGGTAATTGGTTTCTTCCAGAAATCCAGAACTTTGCTTTTGAACTTGTTTGAACTCGAGGATTGCGGTGTCTTTGCTTCTGCTTCACCCTTGAAGGTATCTTGGAGGTTTGTTTGTTCCAGAGGCTTGAAGAGTGTATTGGGAGAATCAAAACGTGAATCTTCCTCCCCTCTCTGCTTTGACTGTAACTGGGTTTGCGGCTATTGATGATTAGCCGAAAAAGTCAGCAATATGATCTACTCACTTTATTTTCCTCATTGCTAGCACCTTTCGGAGGACTGAGCTTCCATGGCAGTAACTCATCAATCTTCTTTCCAATGCGAGACTTGCTATCTTGGGTGTCTTTCTTAGACTGTTCATTACCACCTTGGTTGAAGCTGGTGCTTTCTCTTTTGTGCTGCTTTTCCTGTCGAGGCATGATGCAGAATATAAGGTCAAGAGGTTCAACGTAAATGCAAAGGTCTATGGATGAAGAAGAAGTTGCTAAAGAAACGAGAAACAGAATGCCGCTACAATAGCAAAGAAAGAATCCTGATCCACCTGTTAGTCAGTGCTTTTCCATGGAAGGCAGGCACATACCGCCATCAGCAAATTAGTCATCCCTATCTGGCTCACCACGCGTTCTTCCTTCGGGGCTCGCACTTCTCCCACCACGCGTTCTCCCTTCGGGGCTCGCACTCCTCCCACCGCGGCGCCTGTCCTTTCCAAAGCCACTCCTACTTCTCGCCAAGACTTTGCCTGGAGGAGGACGCACAAAGACAAAATCGACCCCAATGATGTTATCTCCCATCTTGGTACCCCTGACACCCTCGACCGCAGCCTGCGCTTCGTCTAGAGTCGAGTACTCTACAAAAGCGTAACCCTACTACAATGTCAACGAACCTCAAGTTGGAATGGGTGATGACCCCACACCTTTACAAAGCCCGTGCGACGGTCGAGGTTAAGATGCAAGTTCTTGATTTGTCCATATTCGCTGAACAAATCTTGGACATCCTCTTCGGTGGTTTCTTCTTGGAGGTTGGACACGATTAGTATCCAGCCTTCGATGCTGCGTACAGCTACAGCGCCCTCGGCGGTCTTGGGATCGACAAGATTAAGTTGAGGCTGATCGGAAGCTGCGGCCGGCGGTTCGGTATCGACATCCATGCGCTCAGCCATCGTCTTTTCCTCTCCTGCACAAATCGCAATCTGAATCTGTAGTTTTGTGACCTTTTGGGACTCGCCGTATGATAATTATGACGTTCTTCCACCCCGCCGGAAGTTGCCGTGCTACGATACGTCAGTTAACAACGGAAACACGTTGGAACAACACAGGGACAAACAAGAGGAATACGTGGATCAATCATGCAATCGTTCTGATGAAGGAAGAAAAAGAAAATTTGATGGAATTCTAGCCTGCCGCCTCTCCCCGATGTTCCGCATTGACAGTCTCTTGATTATGGGCCGCGATGGCTTCAAGTCCCGTTCCTCCATACGGGCTGTCGACGGTTGGATCAGCCTCCGCTTCATCGTCAACTTCCATGGCGCTCTTCCCATTTCCGTTGATGCTGTTGCGGCTTTGCTGGGCTCCCGCACTGCTGTTGCCAGCATTTACAGCCACATCATCTGCCTTTTCGCCCATTCCATTGACCTGCGGCCAGATCTGATTCCACAACCAGATTGCTTGGCTGAAGAGACGCTCGCAAGCCTCCATCTCTGCTCTCCCATTGCCGGAGACCGACGCGTTAGCCACCTCGTCGACAATGGACCGACAAGCGGACACAAAGCGCACAAAGTTGGGCGAAGTCCAATTGTGAATCAGGGCCTCATGAAGTGCTGCGATGTGGCCCTCCTCGCCGGGATGACCACTTGTGGGATACGGCTTATTTGACTGACCAGGCGTAAAGAATGAAGGTACGGAGTATGATGACGACGCCGCGGGATTGGGAGGCTGCACAAATGTATTGGCGTACTGGAAAGACACACAAAAGAACTAAGCCAAGTTAGCCGGGACATAAGTTGCCAGGAAGGTAACGAACGTGTTCGGTGGCCCACAACAGAACAAGGCCCTCGAGCAAGCTGCTTGACGTTGATGATGCACTCATGAAGAGATCACAGAAGCCTCGAACAGCAGGAGTCGGTTCTTCGGGTTCCACACGCAAGTTGAACTTAATCTTAGTGCTCTCGAGAAACTCCAGCTCCTTCTTCATGTTGCTACATGCCGAAACCAGCAAGTCGACGGCGCGGAAAGTCGAATCAGTTTGCAAGTTTGGCGTTTCCGGAATTTTAACTTTGCCAATTAAAGCACCGACAAAAGGAATAAGGGCACGAGACAGGTATATTTCCTGCGCCAACCACTGGTTCAATGCCGCACTAGACAGGGAGCCGCAGCCAGAGTGGGAGAGAAAGCTGTTTTGGGTGGCCTCATTCAAACGCTGCCCAAACTTGTTGACAAGATGACTCGCTAGGGAAGGCCTAATGCTAGCCGGTCTCATGAGAGAGTGCGGGTTCCCGAAACTCAGGCGCGGATGCTTCTGCGGTCCACGGCGGTTGATGAGACCTTGCAGATTAGGGTTGGGAGCGCTGCCACGCCAGATATCGTTGCCATTGTTGGGCGCCTTGATTTGCAGGCTGCCATTAGACAACGCTTGTTGGCCTTCAGACGAATTGAGAAAGTCCTGGCAATTGGACAGATGCTCTACCTGGCGAGTGGTGTTCTTTGCTCGGACAAAGCCGCAATGTTTGCAGCGCACACGCATGCACTGAAGGGTCAGCAAGCACGGGGATCAATTCTACAGCCCGCCCATACCTTTTGCGATGCATTATCATCCCAAAACTCATCAAAAGCCTATCCAAGTCAGCAAAGAACAGCCAAAGCGTGCCTGGGCCCTTTGTACCTTGGATATGTCTGCAAAATGTCAATATGGTAAGCCTATCAAAATGGGTGGGAAGTACCATAGCTGCGACTTTTCACCAAAGCTGGTGTAGTGCTAGGGCCGGCAGGGCTCGGATCGGGATACGCGCCAGCATAAGGCGAGCTGTACATGCTGTAAAACCAAAGGCGTCAGCAAGGCGTACTGCTAATTGTGTAATGCAATGTGACGTGGAAGCAAGTACTACCTGCTTCCACGTCACATTCTAGTAGCTGCTAACGTCACCGACTTCAAGTGGAATCGCTTACTCTGCATTCATCTGGTCGCTGTCACGCTTTTGGTAAGAATTGGGAGGGGCAAGTTCCTCGCCATGACCTTGAGAGCGCCATTGCAGATATTGAGGACATTTTAGCAAATGCTCTTTTTTACGGTTCAGCGTCTTGATATTGCCTGTCCAGTTCTTGCAGTGCTTGCATTGAACCGTTTCTCCCTTGTTATCGGACTCTACGGTCATAAACTGGCCCTGATAAGAGGTCAGTAAAGGCAGAATGGCCAAATGTTTGCTTGGTTATAGAAAACATACGTGGGTGTATGTGTCCTGTCGGCAGTATTGGTTAGCGGTGACGGTAACTGGGGGCGTATTCAATAACGTGCCGGTGGACGAGGCATCTTGCAGTATGAACGATGTTAAGGCAACGATACCGTGTAGATTTCGAAGAACGCGCAAAAAGGAGGGGAAATTTGGTCAGCCGACGGGTAAACTCCGCTCAAAAACAAGGTATGGAACGTGTCGGGCGCTTACGCCATCGGTGAGTGGCGCATGCATACGCGGGCACCAAGCTTCTCTTTTCGGTTTAGCTCCCCAACATCCGTTGGACGCAACAACACCCCACACCTGTAAAGTCGTCAATCTTTCCATAACCTCTTGTTATTTTTGTGAATTCATAATGAACGCCAAAAGAGCACAGAATAAGTCGCCACCCTTACAAACATTGCTTTTTATTTTGGTTCCATATAGTGCGATTAATCTATCATGTACGAGACCTGTCAGCCGCCGCCGCCATTTTAAACCTCGTTTTCATATCGTCCATCCAGTGCCACCGTCCACCGACTCCCGAACGTCTTTCAGTCGTTTCACACCGAGCTAAACATCCTGAAATGGCTGTTGTGTGGCAACAAGCGGAGCCACCTCCTTCCTACCCTTTTTCGCCGAGGCTGTCCGTTGCTGTCCGCATTTTCTTGGCTTTTGAGGGTGTCTTCCGATGCGATCGAGCACCTGTTCGTGCCTTCGGTTTGTTGGGAAGGCCGCGAACTCACATGCGCTGGCTCGGGATCCTCGCCCACGGCGACGGTTGCTCCAGATTCTGTTCGCCGTTTGAACCTGAGCCAACTAAGCCGTGACGGCTTCCCACCTTCTGCCTCGCTCTTGTAACCCCCAAAGAAAATGCCAGCAATTCCTCTGCGGGTTTGCGTCCAAATGACCTCGTGGTCAACTTCTACGGGCATTGTTCCTTCTACTATCTCCCGCTTTTCAGCAGACGTGCTCGGAATCTCCTGACCTGGCTTCTCGCTTACAAGCGCCGTCTCTGCGTTTGTCGACTGGACCTGGTAGAACAAGAGGTACGGCGTTTCTTGCCTAAGAGCCTGATGAATGTCGACCGACTTTATCCGCTCTTGGATGTTGAGGTCATCGAATCGTTTCCATGGCTTTTCTTCGGGGATGCCTGCTTCCGTGCCCGGCCACTGGGCAGGGTGCTCGCGGAATAGCGTGATGTAGTGCCCGTAGTCGGTCGACTTGCCGCGATGACATATGGCAGACTGTAAGACGAGCCGGAAGTCTTTACTCGCAGACGGCTCTAGGCCCAAGTCATCTCCACCAACAAGGTCGGAGGGATGCATCTCCAGGGGTATCTGCACGAAGTCGTTCCGCCTAGTTGTGCCGCTTGCAGAGGCCGAATATCGTTTGAGGCAAATGGCCAGAACTGGCCTCCTGTCGGCAAAATGCCTCGCCAATTCGGGATCAAGCGACTCTTCGTGGTAGGTGAAGAAGGGGAGGAACTTCGACATTTGCCACGCTGGAATTATCTCTTCACGCGGGGCTGCCGTCTCTGAGGTCACGGTGTGCGGTGCCTTTGCTCTTGGACTGTCACCAGCTCGAGGGGTTGAGGGTTGCGAGTCCAGATCGGCCAACTTCTTGGGAAGGACACGCCCAACTTCCACTTTTGCGGAAAAGAAGTTGCACAGGAGATCGATGAGCGCCATCTCCCCACCGTCACCCTCCTCTGGCTCCGGAATTCCCAATTCAATCGTCCGCTCCAGCTCGATCTTGTGATCCGCTAACATGTCTTCTTGCCCATTGTGAAAGGTCTCCCTCATTAGCGTGATTAGGGGCACGTGCAGCTGGTTGGCGATGAATGTGTAGACTTCGGAAGGGTCTTGTTGGCCGTTTGCACCCGCATCCTCCCAGCCGCACCTGATCATGGCGCTGATCACTTGCTTGATGATGTCCGTGGTGATGAGCCAACCGCTTCGGAACATGTTGACATATAGCCGTAAGTGGTCGGCCAAGTCCCGCCGCGGAAGTCGACAAAGAGGATGGGGTCGAAGCCACGACACGGGCAAAACATGGCACAAATGAGGGCGCCAAGGTAGCATGTCTTGTTGTCTACGTTGACGGCACCACGCAGTTCCACGCCAGGTCTGTAAGGGGCCACAACAAGGTCTCGTGTCTGTTGATATATACTGAGTAGCTGCTCAGCCTGGACCTTGTCGCCACCTCCTGCAATTAGGGCGTAGATTGCATTGCACTCAGACATTGAACACACTCTATTGTCTTCGAACTTCTTGAGAATAGAGTTGATCTTCTTGGCATCCTCTTTGCTTGGCTTCTTGCATGGCTGATCGGGACAAACGAATGTATTGAGAAGATGTTCAGGTTGTGGTGCAAACTGCGAATCCGGTCAGCTTATGTACAAGACATTGACACTCTTCGCCGTTTCCCAACCAACTATCAATTACCAACAGCAAAAGAAAGTCTACTCAGCGCGCAAATGGGTTCAATGTGTCACGCGCTAACGACGGTCTACGAAAGTGGATGGAGCTACTTACGGAACGAGGTGTATGTTGCTTGCGCGCAATCTGCCTGAGATGGTTCATCTTGATGCAATGGTGCAGGTCGTTTGTTTACACTCCAGTTGAAACAGTTCCCTATTGCGGAGAGCTGGTCGCAACATAAGTTCGTCATGACACCCCTCATTGTCATGTTTGGCGTGAACCGAATCTGAGCAGGGTTCAGACGCGGGGTGAACAGGCATCAACAGGCGGGGCCCGGATGTACCCGCTGCCAGTGGCGCAACACTGCTCTGCACCACCATCGAGAGTTTGATCTGGAACAAAGGCTGCTTCCATCAGGTTTCGTTGGGGTATCTCCTTCAACCCCATCCTGGGCTACTATCCTTCGCAAAGTAGCAAGCTGTTCAAAAAATGGAAATGAGATCGACGAACACTTTTGACTTTCGCTCAGCTGTCGGAACATTTAGCCAAAAAATGATCTGTGCCTGCCACGTGGATGACGGACAACGATGTCTATTTTGTTGAAGCTATGGAGACGTCATTGTGTATGAATAGCGCTAAGAAGGTCTATGTGGTTTCGATTAATCCAAAACGGACAAGAACGGCTCGAGGATGTTGTTTCGTCAGCTTCATCTAGCTGCCAATTAAGCATTGCACATGTCAATTTTCCTCGCTTTGAATAGTTCTGAATTGCTTCGTGCGTTTCTGTGCCAATCTGGCGAGGGTGGAGGGTTTGCTAAAGTTTGGTAGGTCGAACAACGCCTTGACTTTGCGGCTTTGCCAGCGTGATGAATTTTGTGAGCGTTGAGCACCTACCGAATCGTTTCAACTCCTGTGAGGACCACCTTAAATATTAGCTCCCGCTCTGCTCCCAATTGCGGACTCTTCTGAGCCAGCTCGAGAACTGTCACCGCACGCCGAGTTGCGCTGCGAATGCAGAACTACATTGAGGGGTAACAATTTAGGCCAAAATATTGAGAACTCTTGGCAGATTCTGCGGTAGGATTCTCGAGCTTTGCGAAAATGAAGCGCGTCGGATGTGGCCGTGGTTGATGGCGTTTCGATGATGCCCAGTTGCTGACTGACGTGTTGTTACAGCACGTGACGTAAAACTTCCGACATCGACCTCACCACAAAAGTGGCCGAAGCAAGGATATGGCGGTGGCAGGCCTAGTGGTTTTCAAGCGCTTTCTGCGTCCCGCAGCACCTGTCTGGCCACATTGCAGACATGCCAGTACAGCGATATCAGATGAAGCTCTTCAACTGGAGCGGACCGAGTTTTCCACGGAAGAAGGAGGTGACGGACGAATCAAGGGCTATGATCCCGTCAAGCGCGCGCGGAACAGGAGACTTCAGCTTCCACGAAGCAGGTAGGCGGCATGGCCATCAAGACTAATCTACCGCTAACACCAAGATACAGATACCAGTACCGCTCACCGCAGTTCTACCGTGGACCCTTACATCCACACCAGCCGCCGCCAGCATCAGACCCCTCATCCCGTCTCTTTGTCCCAGGGCCATTCTCTTATCCGCGACTCGAGCAGACTTATCTCTCCACCTTCGCAAGCGACTTCATGACCATGAGCTACCAGCACCTCCCGCCAGGCACTACCCTCCCCCGCAAGGGCAACCGTCTACGCAACTGGGAAGGTGCATCGCCCTACTTTGCCAACCGACCGCTAAGAGGTCCACGTGGAGCAGAAGTCCTCCGGCTGCTACGGAAGCGCATAACATTTAACAACATTCCCGAACTGAAGCGAATAACAGTGCACACGATGAGCAAAGCCGCCATTGAAGACGGCACCGCGCTACACGTGGCTGGAATGGTCTTGCAGGCCATCACGGGCCAAATCGCTACACCACATGCGGCCAGGGAGAGCGTAGCCTCATTCAAGATTCGAAAAGGGAGCTACCTCTCCCTAACATGTGAGTTGAGGGGCGAGGAAATGTACCATTTCCTGAGCAAGCTGATCGATATCGTGCTCCCGAAAGTGCGGGAGTGGAAGGGGGTCAGGGGCTCTTCGGGGGATGGGTCTGGCAATATTGCCTTTGGCCTAACTCCCGATGGAGTCGCAAAGTTTCCCGAAGTCGAGGTTAATTATGACATGTGTGTACCCCGCTTTTAACAACTTTCTTGATAGCTAATACCCGTCAGGTATCCCCAGAAACTGATCCCAGGATGCCATTTTGTTATCCACACGTCTGCTCGAACGGACAAAGATGCCCGCACCTTCCTCGGCCAAATTGGGATCCCCTTTTACGGAAAAAGAGTCGATTAGAAGGACATAGACCCATGTGATATGTACTATACTTGATAATTCATTCAATCATCGCCTTCTGTCCTCGGCGCCGTAAAGAAATCCTTCATGCTGGCACTCAGCCGTCTCAGTTTACTCGTCGTGGGACTTCCATTTCCAGCTTCTTCCCTGTCTCTCGCTGTATCGGGCCTCTGCCGTGGCGTTGCCGCCGCTGCCCGTGTCTTGATCCTCTGCGAGCCAGCCGCAGGGCTATCCACACCTCTACGCAGCGAGTCTGCGATAATAACGCTTAATGACGAGCTTAGCGGGCTGGGTAATGGACCGGGAAGGAGGTCTGCGACTGATGGTCGGCCCAATGCCCGGCCTTCGCCGCGGCTGTCTCCCCGACTTCTCGTTCCTCGTGAGGGCGTCGTCGGAGTATTATCCCCTTTGCTTGGGCTTGCCATTGCGGGGTTCGTTTGTGTTCTCGTTAGAGGCGTCTTGGGCCGCGCAGGGGTGGACCCGCTTGCGAGGGGGACAACTGGGGAGGATGTTGTTGCGTGCAATCTTGGCATTTCGGGGTTCATTGATTGGACGTGGACAGCTGAAGCGTTTGCGGGTGGGAGAGCATCTAGTTGCTGGATGGGATCGATTTCTTGTGACTCTGGTCTTGGTTCTTGATCATCGTTGAGCCGGATTTCAGGCTGCATTCGTTCTTCGTCGACGAGAGTTACGTGATGCTGGTGATCTTCATCTTGGTCATCATCATCGCCGTCTCGGTGACCGGATGTGATGCACCATACACCCAAAAAGGTGAGGACACAGCCGCCAAAGAATTTGAAGCCGTCTTCGAGGCTCTGCCGCTCAAAATCACGATAAAGAACGGCGCTGCCAACGATGACGGAGATAGTGAAGAGCACAAACTGCGTCGGTATGACCATGGTTGCGTTGAATTGCTGCAGCGCCCTGTTAACGTACTTGATTTGCATTACCGCCGTTAAGATCAATACAGCAACAAGCAGGTAGGTGATGGGGAAGGTGATGACGCGCCATATTGTGTTGGACAAGATGGATGCTATGCCCTTGGTTGAGAGCGCAGTGTAGCCGCCATATAGCGCTGCAAGGCCGAGGTCTATCAGGATGCTTTTCTCGCCAAATTTGCTACTAGCGAAAGAGAGCAGGGCAATGGAAACGAGAGTCAGACCAAAATAAGTCTCAAATTCCCACTGTGAGATCAAATTCCAGATCTTGTTGGGAGTCAGCTTGGGATTGCTATCGTTTGCGCTGAGCACAACTGTGACACAGCCCGCGATGGCAATGACAACTCCAATCCCGTCTCGCAGACGGAAATGCTCTCCCAATAGCAACGGGGCGATGAGGCAATTGGACACCAAGGCCACAACACCCAGCGGCGAGACGATTGATGCAGGGGCAAAGCCGTAGGCTAGAAAATTCCCCGCCTCTCCAAGGATCATCAACGCAATTCCCGTCCACCAGATGGGCGATTTAAGGTAGTTTTTCTCCCGGGGGACCTTCTCGGACTCTGAACTGTGTTCCGAACGGGCGATCAAGGGTTCTCTTTCCTCAGAAGGAGCAGGGTTAGCCTCTGCCCTCTGCTCTGCAATACGACGCTGCAGAGACAGGCCATCTTCCCCGTCATCTTGGTTTGCCTTCTGACCGCTCAGTCGCATGTGCGCATATCGTTGCACATTCAATGCGAACGAGATCAGCACATTCCCGCATATGGCCGTGACAATGCCTATCAAACTGGACCATCGCTTCGCTTCCGCAGAGGCCATTGCGACAGTAGCCTGTAGCATTGTCCTATGCCTCTGCTCCCGCGCACATCGTCACCCAGCAACGATGCGCGTTCGCGTGAACATGTGTTTACGCTAAAAAGCAAAGCTCGGCCCGAAACGGCTGGGGCATCACAAGATGGAAATCAGCACACACACACACACACACAAACACACACAAAACAAGGTACAATTTCCAGTGGGCTATATCAAGCAAAAGCCCCCCCCAGCACCAGCCCCGGCTGCTTGATATCATCATGTTCGTAACTCAAGCTACCCACACCACCAGGCTCTAGCAGCAGCCTCGTAGTGCCCAGTTCCTGGCCCACCCATCTGGACGCCAAGGCGCGTAGAATATGACCATGAGCCACAACAAGCACATCTCCCTTTTCCTTCTTCCCCTCAAACACCGGCCTATGAAACCCCTCCCTCACCTCCTCGATAAACGCATCCAATCTCTCCTTGATCTGACCCGGTGACTCTCCGCCGGGACATCCATCCCTCCAAATATCCCAATCGGGATTCTTCTCCCTAATCTGCGCGGAAGTAAGACCCTCGTAGGAGCCATACGTCCACTCCCGCACCGCATCCGTCACCTGAACAGGCACATTCCCCCCAACATTTAACAACTGCAGCGTCCTCCGCGCACGCGTCCGCGGCGAAACAAACACCTGCGCCAAATTCGAAGGCGTGATGAGCTTCCCCTCCTCTCCAATCATCGCCGCCGCCGTGGCTGTGATCCGCGTCTCGCCTGCGGCTGTAAGAGGTACGTCAGTCTCCCCCGTGTGTTTGCCGCTGAGAGACCACTCCGTCTCGCCGTGGCGGACGACGAAGAGCCTTGGGGGGGGCATGGTTTTAAGATTGAAGGATTTTACGAGTTGAGGTGATTTAAAGGCGGAATATGCAGGTACAAGGACCTATTGCATCATGCGCAAAGTCTGTTCTGCCTGCTTGTCCGGTTGGGCTTAGAAGTGTTGGTAAAGGGTGCTACACACCGGGGTCTTCGTCGATTAAACTCTCGAGCTCAGAGAGTGTGTAGCCATTGACGGCTTCAGGAGGAGGCTGGTTGATTGGGGGGTTGTGTCGTACGCTTCGAGGCTGGCGGGATGCGTTGCGAGGTACAAAGATTACTCGTCGTGGTGCCTGGTTTACTGCTGGTACACGGTCTCGTGTCTGAGCATCTGGGGGGGTTGATTTGTTCAGGGTGGTGGAAGTAGGCTTCGTTTTCGGATTCTCTTGGGATTTTGACTGGAGTGTCTTCACCTGTATATTATTTGCGGACCTGGGCTGAGTGTCAGATGCTCCGTCAGATGGGGGTTGCATCGACATCTGCGTTGGGCCCGCCATGATGCGTGAGTTTCGAGGCAGCGGATTCGGTTGCGGTAGTGAATTGGACGCATATCGGTGAGGACCTATCTCCGGGCCCGGATCGGGCCTCAATCGAGCATAAGACGTGCCGGGTGATGATTTTGACGCCTTCAGCTCTAACATAAGAAGATCTTCTGATGATATATCAGGATCATCAAGGTCGCTAGAGTCAGGTTCATATGGGGCATCGGGAGATTTTACTGATGCTTTGGCCTCGTCTAACCTGGCACTTATGGCGTCCTTGAGCATCATTCTTGGTGGTTCCTCAGCTATCTCCCTGGCAATTTGACTAGGAGATTCGAATTCGTCAATGAAGCTTGACAATTCGTCCTCGGCCTTTGTTAGCGGCTTTGGTTTGACAACATCTGGTTCAGGCATTTCGTTTGCGGGCGCCGGCAGCTCGTCCTCGGCCTGCTTAGGTCTCTTTGCTGAATCCAACACTTCCAATAGCACTTCGTCCTCCAAATCGCTGTCATCGAACGCTGTTTCGTCTGGCTTGGGTTCCTTTGCTTTAGGCGCCGCTGACTTGGGCTCCTTTGACTTGGGCTCCTTTGACTTAAACTCCTCTGGCTTAGATGTGTCTGCAACGTTTTTGCGCTTCTTCTCCCCGAAAAAGGCCCCTAGATGGTATTGGCTGCTCAAATGTCCGTACCGGTCGCATATTCGCTGGCTTCCCACCATTGCCTTTGCTTCTTCTTTAGCGTGCACTGCCGCCTCAGCCTTTTTCTTCCTCAATTCAGCCTTGCGCTTTTGTTCTTTGATAACTTCTTCGCGCCGGCTCAACTCCATATCCCGCTCCATTTGGCGCTTTTCTTTATCGGTCATGGTCGGACAGCCACGCGCTCTATACGCGGCTTTTGCTTGTTTACTGGTCATTGCTGGGATCGTCGACATTGTGGTGTTGGTTAGTGCACTTGGTAGGGCGTAGTTGTCACTTAGAAAAACAGGGGCAAGCCACTGTCAACTCTGACACTCCCTGGTGATTGGAACAACATAGTCATACGTATGTAGTCACAGAGCCATACGTAGTAACTTTGATTTTATTTACATGTGCCAGTGTTATGATGAACATCTCGGTCTGGCACATCTACTTCGATGCCTCTTCCTGTCCACTCAGAAGCGTATAAACAGGAGCATCCAGCTTATCCCGCCCTTTTAGGAAGTCCAGCTCCATCAAGAAGATAAATCCCATTAGATTCCCGCCCAAGTTACGTACCAACTCGCCAGCTGCTGCTGCGCTGCCGCCTGCCCAATGGTTAGCAAAGCTGGGCCCTTCACACAAACCCGATACATACCTGTAGCAATAATGTCATCTACGATAATCACATTTTGGTTACGCTTGATTGAGTCGCTTTGCATCTGGAACACATCCTCCCCATACTCTTTCTTGAACGTCACGGTTGCACACTCACCAGGCAATTTGCCCTTCTTACGAACGGGAACAAACCCAGCACCCAGCCGTAAAGCCAGAGTAGGGCCAAACAAGAAGCCTCTGCTCTCCAAGCCTACAACGACATCGACTTTGTCTTTGCCGCCAGTCACAACGTTGAATGCCTGCGCTACTTGGAGCTCGAGGGCTCGAATCAGGCTATTGTGCAATTCATGATTGGCAAATATTGGCATAATATCCTCAAACAGGACGCCTTTGGAGGGGAAATCGGGAAATTGACGAAGACCTCCACGGAGGCTTGTTTTCAGGCCTGATAAGTTCTTGTAAGACATACGCATTTGCTAAGACAAAGTCACTGACTGGAGAGTTCCGTGGAGGACGCATTGCCAGAGGGCCTTCCAGTCTCCCCAGAGCCCATTATATCTTCTGAGCTCATGCTGAATTCTTCACTAATATCACCAGGCGGGGTGGTGGGGGTTGTGACGCAAACTTCCCTATCCTAACCCTAATTTGGCCCCAAAACAGCATCCAACGTCACCCCCGTTTGACGACGACTGCCGCCATGGCTACGCAGGCGGGGAAGAAGAGGAAGCGTGTGGTATCGCTTGAAGAAATGCTGAATCGGGCGTGGTGCTATTACTGCGACAAGGATTTTGATGATGTCGCCGTCCTGGTGCGCCATCAGAGGCAAAAACACTTTAGTTGCAGTCGGTGTCCCCGTCATCTAAGCACTGCCGGTGGACTGCGTGTTCATATGCAACAGGTGCACAAAGAGGATCTGCTATCAGTTGGAAACGCCCTGCCGCATCGTTCCGAAGTGTCGGTCGAGATTTATGGCATGGAAGGTATTCCCGAAGATATCCTCAACTCGCATAAGCAGCGCGTTCGCGAAGAATATTATAAGATGGAGGCTGAATATCGCGCTGCCACTGGCAATCCGCTCCCGGGGACCAAAGTCGAAGAGAAGCCGAAGCGATCTGTTCCAGATACGAACGATGCGAAGAAGCGTCTAGCTGAGTTCCGCGCCAAAAAGGCGGCAGAAAAAGCAGCAGCTAACGGAACCCCCGGAATAGCAGGGACTCCCGGAGTGGCAAACCATCCTGGAGTGGTAAGCCATCGATCAGCCATGGACGCAGTAGGCTAACAACTTCACCAGGTCCCTTCTATACCCGTAGGTACTCCGGCAGCTTCTTTTTCGCCTTATGCTATACCATCTGCTGTCTCTCCGGCGAATGCAGGCGCCAGCCCTTATACGACGCCGCAGCCTTATCCTATGGCCGGCTCTCCCGCCGGACAAGCCCCATATCAACCAGTAAGTGCTCATACGTCTCAATTTATCCTTGTCACTAACTCAATCGTCTGTAGCCTTATCAGTACTCTCCACCTGGGATGCCACAGGCTTATTCTGCGCCAATACCAGGCATCTCGCAACCATCAATACCTCCGCCGAGCACACCATACGGAGCTCTTCCAGCTGGTATGTACGGCGGGCATCCGAATTATCAGGTATCGATCCCTGCTCCTCCAACTATCCCGCAGTTGCAACCACCATCCTTGCCCCAGCGACCTGTAGCACAGCCTCCAAACTTGTCCAAGGAGGAAATGGCCAGGATGCATAGTCTCACGTCGACTCCCGCTCACAGCGCTGCTACTACAGCTCCACCTGGTTATAACGCAGCTCATACATCTCCACCGGGTCACAACACTGCTAATGCAGCTCTACCTGGTCCCGCCCAAGTTCATATCACGGGAGACGACGTTGAGGAACTTGTTAGAAGCACTATTGGGCATGACCCATTCCAAAATACGTCGACCCCCAAAGCAACTGAACTTGCCGCCACAAAGGGTCCTGAGCACCCAACTCACGACGCTGCTATCTCTGACTCGCCAATGGTGGGTGCACCCGCCGTTGATGCCGCTTCCTCGAGGCAGCAAGCCTCAGGCGGTGCAAAGAAAAAGGCGGAAAAAGGCGGAAAGAAAAGGACTACAAAACTTGTCTATAACGATGACAAGGTAAGCTTCGAAGAAAGGAAAGCAGCTGACCCGAAATATGCTCATGTATCGTAACAAACGGCGGCTGCAACAAAGGCTTTTATCAGCCCAGGTGTTGATGGAGGGTTATGTTGTACAGGCTTTAATGAGGATGAAGCTGTCGATGATTTTCCAAGGCAGCTTATCAGTCAGGTGTGTTCTAACTCTTTTTTCTTTCTGATTCAATGTGGAGTCAAGTTTATCTACACTAACATACCAGCTCCTGGTTCAACCTCAGCGTTGATTGACATGTACGTCTCCGTTTCTCTGATTGTCTTGATGTGATTTGACTGATGAGTTGTTCTTGCTCGAGACCAGTGGCCCCAAACATGGGGTGGGTAATTAAAAGTTTGGAGGGCTCTTCTCGTGCGTTTGTCACCGATACTGTTACTGCTAACCTCCCAGCTGTTTTGCCGACAAATTTGGCAAAGAGAAAAACATTCTCAAAAGACCTTGGTAGAATATTACCCGTTTAAATAGTTCTTCAAGTAGTTTAGCAAAAATGACTTTTATTCTCTCACAAATCACAGTCCTCTAGGCTGGTGAGGCACTGGAGAATCCATTTTTCCGTAAGCTCAATATCAAACCTTGGTTACTTATACAGACGCGTATGTTAAGTATGGGACATACAGGCGTCAGTCACGCCTTCCATATCTGGAATCGTTTTGCAATCGGTGAGGTATGACTCATTGCCTGGTGTAAACTGCGAGCCGGAAATGATTCTTCGCTCATTTATCACGTTACCCAGCACTGGCTCCTTCACCACACAGCATGTCAGATAAAGAAAATTCAGACCTATCGCACACCATGCCAAGTAAACGAGATGAAATTGAAGATGTCAATGGAGAAGAACAGAGTCTATCTTCCTCAAGAGGCCCAGTCATTGAACGTTATCTTGATAATGTGGCCGACAACAATAACGAAGGGCCCTTGAGTGACTTTCCGTCCAGAAATGTAGGCTTCTGGCAAGCATGCCTATTGCTCTCCCACGGTCCACTTCCTGAAGAATCATCTGGTCAATTTTTCGCGCGCGCTTGTCGTATACTTGATCCGGATGCCGAGAACAAACTCCATGATGTTTCGTCCGACGTTCGCATGACTGCATTGATGGCAGGATTGTCCGAAGATCTACACATATACAGGAGAATGCACGCACAGACGATGCCCACGTCTGACGCTTTCGATGAATTCACACCTTCATGGACATCATATTCATTATTTACCCAAAGCATGTTGCCATCAGATGAAGGAGATATGCAGAGCACGTCGACGTTGGTTCAAAGCGAAAGTGAAGATACGCTGCCGCCGCTTGAAGAAGAAATGGAGAGCTCATCACCATCGCTTGAAGAAGATACGCAAAACATGTCACCTTCCGTGCAGAGCGAAGGCCAGAACTTGCTCCCACTGCTTGAGGGAGAAGTGTCAAGCTCACCGCCGTTGCTCCAGAAAATTTTGCAAAGCATGTCGTTGTCGCACGAAAGCGAATGTCCAAATTCACTGCCACAACCTCAAGCAGAAATGCAACGCTCACCGCAACCGCTTCAAGAAAATTCGCAAAGCACACCGCCGTCGCACCAAGGCAACATGCAAAGCAAACCATCACAGCTTCTACAAAGACGTATAATCAGATTCGGTCGCACAAGCATGATAGATCGACTGAACAGGTTGCGTCGTATAAACATGTTACGTCGCATGAGGCTGATCATTAGAAGCGAATCACTCGTACCTATAAAATCCCGTTCAATCTCCTCCCAGACCAATACCGCCAGTAGGGCGATTATTATCATGAAACGAAGGTCGGAATCCTGCGACATGAGCCCTGAAGAAATACTTGACTTCTGGAGAACAACGACAGTGTGCTGGCGTAGGTGGTTACGACGGTGGGAGGCAGAGTCCCTGCGCATGGCTGGCTTAGACGTTTCTCATCGCACGCCGGTGAAGATGGTGAGCAGTTCGTATGCGGAGTTGAAACCTTTACGGGCTGACGGACGGACTTGTCTCTTCAAGATGGATGTTTTTGATGGTGGCTTTAGAGCTGAATTAAACCGGGAGCGTTTGAAGATTTTTTCGCTGTCTGACGATGAGTCGTTGGAAGGGCGTCTTGATGAGAAATTAAATGAATGCCAATCGGTTGAGGGGGTTGTTGATGAGAACGCGGGTGGACAGGGTGATGAGCAGTCTCCAAATGAGCATTCGCCCGACACATCTCCGAATCATTTTCTGGAACAATGATACGGTACTCTGGCATTTATTTTGAAGGACTTCTAACGCTTTGGCGTGGAATATCATTCATTGTATGTATTTTAGTGGTATTCGCACTTGATGCCATTTATGGCTATTTAGATATTTCTACGGCGAATATGGACAATCATTCACGGTGCATCGGCGCTCACATACGGATTAAAATTTGACTTTTCCGTCAAAGTTTTGAGTTACATCATTTTAGCTTAAGGATCGCTATGTATCTCTAAGGTGGGAAGAATGCAAATACTATGTAGGTTAGTGACTTTCAAGTCGCAGTTCCGTACTCGATTGAGGTAATCTCGTTGTGTGGCAACATCAACCACAGAACATGGTGCACAGTGTACTGGAAGACGCCGTTTAGCACTGGAAAAAAATTTGATACAATGATGCGTTAGGAACAACTGCTCTCAACTGGCATCATGCTTTACGTCCTTTGTTTCCAACTGCTTATCTTTCCCCTTCGTCTTCCACGGTCAAGGGTTCAGCCCAATATGTGTAGAGATGCCAACAAAAGAGCCAACCGTCTCCCAATTCAGACATACGTCATGCTATCTGTGCACCGGAAGGCGCCAACGAGTTTATCTCCGAGTTAATCATGGTGATACAAAGCGTCATCCGCGCCTGTAGGCAAAAACTTTCAACCCGGCTACGCGTGCACACGAAGGCATTATATCCGACACTCCAGTCAAATCTAAACCCGTGCGCCATTGCAGGTAATAATAGTGCTTGGAACATGGAAGACGACCCTCAGGAAGAAGAGCCCGTCTCAACGCCTGGGGAGTCTATAAATGCACGCCAGCCCTCTAGGATCAACAAGACTGCCTGAGACGATCGTATGCATGCAGGTTCGGAAAACAACAACGGAGGGTATTTTATCTCATCAGGTAATTATCCATCCACTCGAACGCCTCAAGCTCCCTGCGCGCCTGGCGGCCTGGTTCCGACTGGTCCTACGTTCAGGCCTGAGAACCGTTTACCAACTGCTTCCCGGTCCATGCCTAGGTACGTTCAAATGCCACGTCGGAGTAAGCATCCAATGATTGGCGCATCTATCAGAGCCCTTCGCGCGCCTTGGGATCTGTTTCCGACTGAGCCAGTGGCAGGTAACAGTAATGCCAGGGATCAGCAAAGAAACTCGCCAGTCGACTTCGAGCCAATGCCTGGAAATCCATTGACTATGCCGCCTCTTAGGATGGACAGGACTGCGAGAGACAATCAATTGCATGCAGCTTCGGGCAACGACAATGTCAATTCTGGACGGCATTCCACAGCATCAGGTAATCATCCATTCATTCGCCCATCAAGCACTCTGTTGGATTCAAGCATCGCCGCTAGTGCGTATGCGGGCCACTTGCATAGCAAGCCAGCGATACCTCCTACACTACCAGCTGCACCCTAGGATTTTTCCCCCACAGAGGTTTTCCCTCAGGGTCATGTCATATGTGACATGGCGAATGCGCCCTGCTAGTGTGCGACATGATGTTACCGGCCCACCGGTACAGAACATTTATTCCGAACGTCCCCTCATTGAGATAGATAGTCATTCACACTGTCATATAGTCGGAGGATGTGTCACGTGATGACCATGAACAACGTCCCCTCATGTATGCAGTATATACAACTATACAATCATTCACGTCTTATTGTACTCACACTATCAGTTCGTTCCCTTTAACTCATATCGACACTGGTGTTGACTCATATCCATCTGCATCTGTCCTGTCCCTGTTGTCAATTTCCGTCTATCGCTTCGTCCTCTTAGTTCGGGCCGCTGCGAGAGCCTTATCGATATACACTCCACTCACACCTGAGAACCGGTTGTCCAGGCATAGGAATCCACATGAAAACCCGGCGCCTCCCGGTCAAGACAGGAGTTCCGTCACTCGTCAAAACGAGCGCCCACCAATTCGCTCATCCTTCACTCGGTTGACGACCGTTCCCAGGCCTGACAAACATTCAGCGGACCGGTTACCAACTGATTCCACGCCCATCGATGATGCATTTGGAACTTTCTTGTCAGGAATCGAAAGGACATCTTTAGTACAACGCCGCTGGCGTGTTGATGGGACCCATTTGGAAGAAATTCAATGGGCGACCGGAGTTGAGTTGACCGGAGGCCATGGGCAACTAAGGAGCAGGAGGTATGAAATCTTCAGCGCAGTCGAGGTACACCAGGCCACGGCCCAGGCACTACGGCAGGCCGCAAGGGAAACTACACTACCAACCCCGCATGAACTTGCTGCCACTTGCTTGGTTTGTAATCGGTTGCTTCCAGTTTTGACCTTCGGATTGGTAGGGTTAAATTCTAGGGAAGAAATGCGTACAGCTTTCTTTTTACCGCCAACATGAGTCTCCATGAGGTACGAAAGACATGCCATGCCTTTGCCTGGTTTCTTTGGATAGCTACAAATCGATTGGTATCAAAATTTTGTCCATTCGCGACGATTCCAAGTTTCGCAACTGGCTACAGGTTGATTACACGATCGTCGCAACTAGCTGCGAGAAGATCTGAAAATCGCTGCCAGTTGGCGCGGGTTGGCCGTGTTGCTTTGAGCGGGTAATTCAAGGCACGAGCCTGTGGCAGAGTCCTTCGACCTCTGACGAGCCCTCTGACTCTGAACCCGCCCCTCGCACGAGCCCACACGACATTCGCCGGACGGAAGAATTTTATAAGATACTTGCATGAAAGGGAAGATTTTATGAAAGAGCACGGATTGCACTGGAGATTACTAATACCTCAAGAGGAGCAGCATCCGCGTTCTCTTGGATTCAGTTGGAAATGGGGAATTAGTGTGATGTGCAGAGAGAATCTGGCTGTTGTCTGGCTTGAGGGGGGTTTAAACCCGCAATTGCCTCATCGATATGGATACAACTTACGAGATGCATCGTTCGCCTGTCGGTAAGCAGCCGTTGGACCTGTGAGTTAGGCCTGGATCGCACGGTTAGTGTTGCATGCGAAGTAGGCGTATTAAATAGTGTCCGATACCATTCTTTGGAATAAAGCCTATGCCGTGGTAAAAGCTGTTTATGATGCAGTCGCGTTGAAAGACAGCAGACATCTCTGTAAGAGTTGCTGCTTTGGCGTGCAAGCGGCTGACTCAGTGTATGCAAACGCAGAGGTATCAACTATAACAGTGGTAAGAATTTCTTTGAACCTTACATTGTGGTCTCCATCGTTTTGACGTGACCTCGTTGCTAGGCAACAGTTTCCATACATTGAATTTATCGCAAGAACGAATTGTACTACACATCAAGGTAATTTTAGCTGGTTAATGAAATACCCGAAGAAAAGCGGCATACAGCTAAAAGATCTCCACGTCATTGACAGCAAAATCAATCTGAATTCTGTTAGTTACGCAATGCTTCATTATCGATGGAACATCACCGACGAGAGTCAGAATGATCGTCTTACGCCGTCGTGCCTTTGAGCGCATTGTGAGAGTAATGTTTTCTCTTGCAGAGCGATACAGGCCGTGATTGGTTAGAGGGGATGAATGTAGGTTGTGCGCGCGAAGTTGTTCAACACAATCGTTGAGCGCGGAATATAACCCCTGTCTATCGATAATCTGGTGGATTGGTGCCCCAATTGTAGGTATTGGATACACCGGACAACGTTGGTGGTTCTCAGACTCAGTGAGTAACGACTTTGTCACGCCTTCCATTTCGGAGAATGATTCAACCCTGACCCGCTTGACTCGACGCTTTAACCTCCGCATCTCATTTGCATACACGCTATCAACCGCGATAAGGCAGTAGATATTTCCATTGTTCGAGTCGGTCATGGCTACTATTTCCAACGCATGGAGCATGGAAGAGGAACGTCAGATGAACGCTATAAGGTCTCTGTACGAGCGAATCGAGACTCTACATGGGAATTTTCCTGTGCGTCAATGGGGCGATTTGAACCAATATGAGTCATGGAGAAGAGAGTTATCCTTGAGAACCTTTCGCAGGATAATCGAAAGCGGTCCAGTTGGGATGGAAAGTTTCGGATCGTTTATTGCACGACTTTTATTCGCCTTCGAAAACTGCATGTGTGCTGTTCTTGGATCGGCTCATTCTCCGTCCGCAAATGCGGATATTTCGTCCAACAGGTCCCCACCGGCTAATCCAGCATCGGCCAATCTTACATCTGCAGATTCACCGTCAACGTTCGAACGGTTATGTCAAATTTTAAGGTCTGTGTACCATGAGTTGGCTTCTGAAATGCGCCTTCTCGAGCCTACCCCAAGCCATACAAGTCACGCACACCCTTCAGGGATTATTGCAGGTCCAGCACGCCTTGAGAGCCTTATGGAATCCACGACAGACGAAGGCAACTCTACTTATTCCTCAAATCACGCAGCAAACCAAAACAGCCATGCAACCTATCCAATCTCCACGATAGGCCAACGCAGATGTGAAGCTACCCTGGTTCCTATGTCAAACCAAATACGCCTTTCATACCCTTCAATGCCTCCGTTAGCAGAAGATAGCCCTACACGGTTGCTGAATGCAATGCTCAATCTTGGGGTTCAAGTTTTTAGTTCGAACCTAAGTCCGAACCCTTTGCTAGTTACAGATGTACAGCCTTCGATGCCTGCACTAAATCCTATAGATGCTGGGAATTCTGATGTGTCTCTCCAAAGTGAAAACATAAATTTGCTTGGAACGGGAGTGCCGAGAGTTATAACCCCCTACGACTGGATGCATCAGCCACCTGACTCCGATTCAGCAGCTACAGAGGAATTTCAACCAACTGAAATGGTGCAAAACATGCCTCTACTGAGTTCTCCACGGCCGCCTCCGCAGAGACGCAATCGCATAGCTCGATCGCGAGCGTGTGGAGAGTTTTTAGAGGGCGAACGAGTGAATGAGCGAGAACGCTTCATGTCCAATCGAAGATTCGAACTCGAAATGATTATCAACGAGGAACGGCATGCATATATATCACGCCAGGCTTTACGTTCCACGCCACGAGGGTACGAACAGCAGCTTCGGCAGGAGGAAATTGAAGAGGAAGTGCGTGATTGGATGGAAGAAAACGGGCATTGGTGGAGAAGATTAAGACCAGATGAAGCAGATCACATGCGTTCATTGGGGTTTGTCGTTGACTTTGACGATCGGTTGTTCATGTGGGAAGGGAATTTCGCGCTTTTGGGTGTTCGTGATCAGAGAGACCTTCGAGATATCTCTGTTTGCTTCCTCGATATGGACTCCTTTGATGCGCTGCGATGCTCGTGGATACCATCGAGACCGTTGGAAATGTGGACAGTGCGGGAAGCATGATCTTCTCGACATTAGGGAGTTCAAGACGCTTTGGCGCTGAATATTAATCTTGTAAAGTTACCCATTGTTGTTTGAAATGAGAATTATCTTGCTTGTTCGTATCTTCCTTTATCAATATGACATAGTTCTGTGAAAGGAGCAATACACATTGAACCTCTTATATCGGCAAAACGTCCTGCGCTCTAACTGACTGGCAAGTGTAGAATTATCAATTATGCCACAAAAATGAACGCCTACTCTCCGCCTTTCCTCCCGCGGGCAATGAAAATGGTCCTTCTATGCGTGCCATCCTCCATCTCCAAAACCGCCTGTTCCTTGACAACGCTGAATTTGAAATCCTTCAACCCTGCCTTCTCGAACAAGGTCTTCATATCTCCTTCCGTGAACCCACTATGCTTGATTGTTTTGTCCATTTCCTGTCCCATGACCATACCTTTTTGATCAGGCGATATGTCGAACGGCAAGAAGTCGACGATAATCAAGACACCACTCTTTGGCTTCAAGCGCGCAGAAAGTCTCGCAAGAGCGCGCGGGGGATCTTCGAAGTGGTGAAACCCCAGTCCTACCGCAGCGACGTCAAAGTTCCAAAACTCTTTTCCTTGCAATTCTGGCCCAGGTTGAGCATCCGATATCAAATCACCAACAACGGCTTGTGCACAATCAGTGCTTAGACCGGCAGATTGTGCAGCTCGGTTATAGGCATCTACCATGCGCTCACTCAAATCTATTCCACGGATTTCACTGACCCATGATCCCAGCGCATCAGTTATGGCTCCAGCACCACATGCGTAGTCTAAGAGCCGCACTGGCGATTTCGAAGCATCATTGACCCAGTCCACGCCCAGCCACTCGCGTCGGGAGCGCAATGCTTCACTAACTTGGTGGCTCAACGCAACTTGCCAAGCTTGCGAACGGTATGTTTCTGCTAGCGCACTGTGGATGTTGTCAGTTCAACTGGTCGTTGTCGGGATGATAGCCGAACTTGAATGCCTGGCGGTTTGTTTCGGTGAAAGCACTCATCTTTCCTCGGACTCGGAGTTGATGCGGTGATATGTTCGTGACGGGTGACGTCAGAGAAGAGCGGGCAAATGGGATGGAACTAGCGTGCCCCAGCAATCCTTGGCACTCCGCACACCCAATGAATTTCAATTTGAAATTGCTTTTCTAACCAATACCAAGCAACTTTCACAACAACACAATCACACTGTGACCTATTGTTCTCCAACGCGGCAGCTTGGTCGATGCATGCTTTCCCAGTCCATCGCAACGCAGGGTAGGGTTCGCATTAGCAATGGAGCCCTGCTTGCACTTTTAAATTTATTTAATAAACACAACAGCAAGTGGACCTGAGCAGTCCTGCGCAGTAGCACCATGAGCTTGCAGTGCCCCAAAGAGCTTCCGCCTGAGAGGCAGCCGCCCACGGATTATGTTGAACGAACAGGTAGTTCCAAGAACGGATGCTGTTAGATTAATTTACGGGCTCTGCCACATTTGGTTTCGTTGCTAGGAGTGATGCAAGAAACCTGACAAGCGTACGCTGGGTGCTACGCAAGAAGCCCCAGAAATTCAAAGCCAGGCTAGTCGCACATGAGTCTACTCAACTCGTCGGGATCAATCACAACTCTTCGCACACAATGCAAATATGCATGTAGGATTCGATGCCGTTATCTGGCTACGCATTCCAATTTCGGGCTGAGGCAAGCTCGTGCCAAATGGTGAAGGAAAATGGAGGGGTGCCTCTTGAGTCAATGCCTATAGGTGTTCTCAACTGGCGAGTGAAACCGGCAGCAGAAGCGTCTCTACATAAAGAAGAGTGGCTTCGAGACATTGGAGACCACTAGCAACTTGGCTCCAGAGGCCTTGACCGTGCGTGGACAGAACGCATGACTGCACCGGCGGAAAACCACACATACGCCATCTGAATCCTTGTGGTCCCTTCCGTCAGGTGGTTCGTCCACCCGGTAGTGTGGGGCACTTTGCCATCGCACAAAAACTGCAATCCCCGATTCCTCCTCAGTGGGAGCATCCTTCCTGGGACCAGAACACCTGGCAGCCGTGAGTGTCGGTGCCCGCCTTCCAAAACCCATACGACAGTCTGGCTGGAGTCATAAAGTTCGAAGTGGCGCACGTAGAGAAAAATGTGAAGATAGAGCACGCAACCGGGCTGCTCAAAATTGAATTTCCCTCGCTTCGCGGGTTGTCTATGGCTATTCAATCAAATAAAGAGCACAAGGCCTGTTGCAAGTGGATAACGGCTTGCATCGTCCTGCAGCCATGAAGGATGATTAACACCCCTTTAGACCTGATCTCGAAGCTTACAGAAGTGCACCGCGACCATATCACCAAGCCTCTTTGGATGGTGAAAGCATTCTCCCGCAAGACTCAATGGTAGCGTCAAACGCAACCGAGCCAAAGCAGAAGTCTGAGTGCGGTAAACAACTCAGAGAAGGCACCAACACAAAGCACTGTGATGCTTTCAGCTGGTCACCCTTCGCATAATGAGCAGAAGGAACCATGACAAACCAGTGGCTTCAAGGGATGAAGTCTACGTAGAATAACCCACGGGGCATGGAGCCAAGTCAATGAAGTGTGCAAGCTGAACCAGGCCGTATACGGCCTGAAACAGGCGCCGAGGATCTGGTATAAGCACCTTACGATTTACCTCAGGAAACTAGGCTTTGAACCTCTTGGGGCTATTCAGGCGAACAACATATGGTCCATCTCCGACACAATCGGGACCGCGATTGGGATAATCGGCTTGGTATCTGGTGTACCACAGTGATGCCTCGAAATGTCCGTTCCTATTCTTCTCTTGGGGTCCCCCAGATCGGTTATGGGACGTTGAAAATCTAAAGAACCTTCTAAATGCCATGACAGGGAAGGTCTATGACACATTCATCGGCATGGAGACGTATCGCCCGATGCAGAAAAGCCTTATGTTGCAAAAGTTCTGGGAACTTGGTGTATTAACTTCCTGTATCAGCCACCCTCCAGCCCATATTCTATGAAAGTACCACCGTTTGTCCGTAAGGATACAGGTGTTCCCTGGGGTTGCCCATTGTGGGGATGAAGCGGATGTAATGTGAGACATAAGACCCTTCCATTCAGCATACGGCAAGACCGCCTCTTCACACGGCTCAGATCTCACAAAATTCAAGCATCATGCAGCGCAGCATCTACCCAAAGATGCGGGAATGCTTCCCTCTCATTGGCCCTGGAACCACAAAATCGCGTCGATTCCTGGAAGAAAAAGAGCCATACGAGGAAAATGTCCGTTCTCGCCAAGTGAGCTCCAATGTAACAAGAAGTGGGTCGATGACATGCTCTTAAAGGGCTTTATCTTACGCTCGACGTCTCCAGTAACAGCACCGCTCTTTTCAGCGACAAACCCAGGAGGTGTACACATCTGCCACGCTTACTGCCTATGCAATGCTACACTGAATTGTTATCTCACACTCGAGATCAACGACGTCGCTTTCAGCTGTATGTTCATGTTGAGTGAATTTTGAAAAACATGTGATGGTGATTAAAAGATTTTCCAATTACAAATACTGTAGTTCAGTGGATACTACTTTTCCACCAGACGACCTGATCAGGTTGCCAATTGGTTTACGCGCTTACCGAAAATGGAATATCATCTGGTAAACTCTGACGATGGCAGCCTGATCAGGTACCTACCTGATCACAAACTAGGAAGTTTGACATGGAAGTATCTGCAACCTGAGCGCTAACCTCGATTGACAACCTGATCAGGCAGTCTGACGGCAAAGTAGCCCGAATGTCACAACGGTATTGGACGGAAATAGCAACATGGCGGGAAACAGAAAAAGAAAAACGGACAGGGATCGGGCATGCATGTATTAGTGCAGGCACTACGTACATATTATGCATATACTTATGCAGGTACATGGATTTAAATTGAACGAAACCCGAAGAGCTCAACGTTTGCGCAACCTTATCTCTTTCCTTGTCGCAACCAACATCGTACGTACAGGTTGGGGAGAGAGGATTCTGGAGGATGTTGGAGCGTAACGGACGCGTGTTCTTGAAAGTACATATTAGCATTACATAATTATCCCATTGCACCAGCTTATATCCCATCATCAATCTGTGGAACGACATCATACTGTCCCCAAGACCACCAGTCTCTGCAGGTCTGAGAGGCGGTGGAAGGGATAGATTTTAGGTCACCCGGCCTCTCGAGGACGTTCCATGCGAGACCTGCGGACAAGTGCCACGCAATGTGGCAGTGAAGAGGCCACAGACCCGGATTGTCCTGAGTCCACTGTACGGCGATGAAGTTTCCGGGAAGCAGCATCTGGACGTCACGACGTTGGGGGTTCGACGGGCGGGTGATTGTTCCGTCCCAGCACGACGTGTTTCCGCTGCAGGCACCTTCAGCAAGAACGAACATGTTGTGGCCGTGCAAGTGCATGGGATGAGGCTGAGCGCCGCGATTCTCGAGGACGAAGAGCACAGAGTTATTATTGCCGTAGTTGTGCACATTGCGGTCTGAGGGAAAGTCGAGGTTGTTGAGCGACGCTTCAAGGAGCATTGGGTCATTGTAATTCACCCTGAATGTGCGGCCGGCAGTGTACCAGAGGAGATTTGTGCCGTTGGAGCGGAATTCGAGAGGAATGACTTGACTAAAAGATGGGCTTGGCGGGCTCAGGGCGTAGAGAGGTTCAGTGCGCGAAAGATCGTCGTTGCCGCAGTAGCTGTTGTACGCGTTGGGACCCGGCTGCGTGTCGGGATCGGAGAAGGCTTCTTCGTAGTAAATGGCTGCCTTGACTTCGTTGCCACCGTTGGAAGGCCAGCACCCCGGCGGCTTGAATGCACGCATCCAGACGGCGTCAGTGGATTCGCCGGTTGCCTGCACGAGAACGTCGGTACGTTGACCTGCTGCAAGGGTTATAACGTCCGTCTCGTAGGGTTCAATTTCAACATAATCGTTGGCAATGACAGTGAATTTGTGGTTGTCAATGGTGATCTTTTCAACCGCAGAAGCAGAAGGGTTGATGAAGCGCATGCGATAAGTTTGACCGCTGGTGAATTGGAAATAGGACAGCGGCATATCAGAATAACACTCCAAATCAGTCGTGGAACAATCGAAGGAGTTCTTGCCATTGATCTTGCTGGTCAGTTGAATCATCACAAAACAGAGATGATACGTACCAAATTGTTGTCCGACTTGGGGATGTTGACGGCAGGAAGAGGCGCCAAGAGATCTTCCACAATGTCTTCGTAATACTTGTGATGCCAATCGCTAACCATGATCGGCCCCAGATCCTCATCATAGTTAGAGTTTGTTGGTCCATAGATGATCATTGGCCCGTAGAGACCACTGGCATACTGCGCAGAGTAATGGCTGTGCCACCATGACGTTCCATACAAATCAGCCTGGAATCGATACGTGTAAGTGCTTCCCGGTGCAATGGGACATTGACCATAGCCGGGCAACCCGTCTTGATAGGGAGTACCCTTTTGGAGCATGCCATGCCTGGAAAGTAAGCAACTGGGTAGGACAATCAAGATGAGACTTACCAATGGATAGAAGTGCCCTCGTCCTCTATGTAGTTGGTGACCGTAATCTCGAACCAATCACCCCAGTTGGCTTCGATAGTGGGTCCTGGGTACTGTCCGTTGACAAGAAGACATGTTTTGACGACCCCATCGGGGGCACAGTCTTCCTTGGTAACGTCAAAGTTATAATAACGCGTCACGCCAGTGTTGGGCGTCTCCACATAGTAATTTGTGCTCTGAGCTGTTCGAAGACCCCAAGGCTTGCCCTGTGGGAGAGGGTTATTGGTAAGGTAACCGGGGAGCTTAGGTGCGTTGTTCGTTCCAAGAGAAGAGGAAGAGTTTTTGACGGTAGAAAGAATGGACGTATTGGAGGCCAAGGCCGCTGCCGTAGCAAATCTCTTTACAGCCACCATTACTGAGACCTAACGAGTGAAAAGAACGACGGAGCGATAAAGGAAAGATGAGCAAGGGACGGCCGGCCTTTTTGAAAAGGCCGCGTCAGATTAGAATCAACATGCACCGGTCAAGTTCCTGCCAGGGCCGGCAGTTACGCTTTAGGCCCGCAGTTAAAGTGTAGCTCAACGGTCCGCACTTGGACCGGGCAAAAATCTCCGAGTGGACGCTTTGAGCAACCTGACCCCCGTTGCTACATTCACCGCCATTCTTCTTTTTCTCCCAAAAGCTGCAGAATAGAGGGAAAAAATAGATGCTGTTGTATGCGATCGGGTGGGTGCCCTGATTATGGTGCCGGGATATTCAACCCTGGTAGATCATCCAGGGAACCGTAGCTGACAAAGCACGGACCAACTGTGGCACTGCAGCTGCCTTTCCGGTTAATAACGGTCAGATTGTGTTCGCGTGGTATACCGGTAGGCTTGGCATCCCGGCTGGCTTGCCAGGTTAATCTCCGTCAACCAACTTTATACTCGAATTTGCCTTGCGGGCCGTCATGGGCTCAGCATCTGTCACCTTGCTCTTCCCACCTCCAGTACTGCAAGTTTTGTTGATACAGGAGGGATTCCATCGTTCTACAGAGGCTCTCATTTTGCGTACGTAAATGATGTGGACGGTAACAGCAATATACACGGGCCGCCTGCGCCGCCTGTAGCGTTGACACCAACGGCTACCGGCAAACCTTCTAATGATTTCATCTCGTTAGTTCAGTGTCATCGAACGATGCAACCGAATGCGGTCGGTGACAGGTGCAAAGATGGGTGGGTGATGGTTGGTGCTTGGCGCGGAGGTTTATTCCGACCCCAACGTCAGCAATAACATGGATCAAGGCAGTGACAGAAGTTCGAGCCTCCAGCGGCAGCCGAGTGATTCGCTGTTGCCGCATTGGCAGCCAGACTGCGAGGTCAGTAATTGTCCCGTTTGTGGCTCAGCATTTGGTTTCTTCACGCGGCGCCACCACTGTCGCAAGTGTGGACGGGTAGTGTGCAGTGCATGTTCTCCGCACCGCATAACAATTCCACGTCAATTTATAGCGAAGCCTCCGCTTCCGCACAGGCTGCAGAGGCTTGAAAGATGCGAAAGCCCAGCATCAAGGGCTCTTGGCGGCGGGGAGGTTGTGCGTGTCTGCAACCCCTGTGTACCTGACCCTTGGACTCCAGAACATACTTTACAGGAACGTGAAGGCAGTCCCAGCTCACCTCAAACTGAAGAGGAACTACTGCCTCGACACTTACCCACGCCCATGGTAGACAACATTCTGGTTCGCGGCAACTTTGCTGTGCAAATACCACCCCTGCTACCGTCTAATAGAGCTAGAAGCCGTCACCGGTCTAGCTACAGCATGGATTGGGCATCTGCGCCCATGCTTAGAAACAGAGTCTTCCGGCCATCTGCACCACTCCATCCACCCCCTCACCAGAGGGTGTTGCGAGAGGAAGACGAGTGTCCCGTCTGTGGCTGCGAACTCCCAGCTGGGAATAGTGTACGTGAAGAGCACATCCAGAGATGCATCTCTAAGCGGTTCGCCTCATCTCACCACGTGGACCATCATCCAGCTCCACCATCAGCACCGTCGTTCCCGCCAACCGTTCGTAGTCGGGCGAGAACCACAAGCTCTTTCCTCTCCCGAGGCATGGCTGTATACAGAGCAACCGAAAAAGATTGTTCTGATGCCAACGGCAATCAACAAGAGTGTGTCATTTGCTTTGATGAATTCCAGCCTGGCGATGAACTTGGGCGGATGGAATGTCTATGCAAGTTTCACCGACTATGCATCCGTGAATGGTGGTACAGGAAGGGTGCGGGAAGTTGTCCGACACACCAACTACAGGAAAACTAATTGCTTGCCTATAAACCTTGCGGGATGGATTGGTGAGAGCCGCTATGGTCCTAACCCTAGACAAACACCCGCTGCCTAAAAATAGATCTAAATAGAAGCTGCAGCTGCAGCACGGGCCCGATGTTTCTGGAAGACTCGAGAAAGTGACGGGTGAACTGTCTCGCCTCGCTGGTTCGCTGCTCCTACGTTTACCAACCCTTCCAACAAGAAGCAACCATGGCTGAAGAACTGAAAGCAGAGGGCAACAAACTTTTTGCGGCCAAAGACTATACCGGCGCTGTGTATGTTTCCCTGGCGTCTAAACATGGATGACAGCTGCTGACCAAACCCAGAGAAAAGTTTGGTCAGGCTATCAAAGCAGATCCCACCAACCACGTTTTGTATTCCAATCGCTCTGGTGCCTACGCTGCGCTCAAGCAGTTTGACAAGGCGCTCGAAGATGCGAACAAGACCACGGAGATCAAGCCCGACTGGGCCAAGGGGTGGAGTCGCAAAGGCGCCGCGCTTCATGGCCAAGGAAATCTTTTGGGTGCCATTGATGCGTACGATGAAGCGCTGAAGCTGGAGCCTTCCAATGCACAGGCCAAGTCTGGCTACGAAGCAGTCGAACGGGCTATTTCCGCAGACGCCGGACAGCAACACCTTCCCGGGCAGTCTCCTAACCCCTTTGCTGACCCAAAGATGTTTGAGAAGCTTGCGGCGAACCCAAAGACTAGCGCACTGCTAGCCGATCCTGCCTTCATGGCCAAGTTAACGCAGTTGCGAGATAATCCCAAAGGAATGCACCAGGACATTCTCTCGGACCCGAGGATGCTACAGGTTTTGGGCGCCCTTATAGGCGTTGACATGCACATGGGAGGTCCTGGTGACATCCCGAAGCCACAGGGCGATGTGGAAATGACCGATGCAAAGCCTGCCGAGCAGGAAAAGAAGAAAGAACCTGAGCCCGAACCTGAGCCTGAGCCGGAACCGGAACCTGAAACCGAAGAGCAAATCGCGGCGAAAAAGGCAAAGGAGGAAGCCGATCAGGAAAAGACCCAAGGTACAGCATACTACAAGAAACGGCAGTTTGATGAAGCCATTGCACACTACACCAAGGCGTGGGAGCTGCACAAAGACATGACGTACCTGACGAATCGCTCAGCTGCCCATTTTGAAAAGGGTGACTACGAAGCATGCATCAAGGACTGTGAACAAGCCACAGAGTACGGCCGCGAGGTTATGGCCGATTTTAAACTTGTTGCCAAGGCATTTGGCCGTATGGGTTCGGCGTACGAGAAGATGGGGGACATGACGAATGCTATCGAGTACTATCAGCGAAGTCTAATGGAACACCGCACGCCCGAGGTACTTGCCAAGCTGCGCGCGGCGGAGAAAGCGAAGATCAAGGCGGAGAAAGACGCCTACATTGACCCAGAAAAGGCTGAGCAGGCACGTGAGCTGGGCAATCAGAAATTCAAGGAGTCGGACTGGCCAGCTGCGGTAGAGGCATATACGGAGATGATCAAGCGCGCGCCCGAAGATGCCCGTGGATACTCCAACCGCGCTGCCTGCCTCATCAAGCTCCTCACCTTTCCTGGAGCTGTGCAAGACTGCGATGAGGCCCTGAAGAGGGATCCTTCGTTTATTCGCGCTTACCTTCGTAAAGCCCAGGCCCTCTGTGCCATGAAAGAATATAATCGCTGCGTTGACGTCTGTAGTGAAGCCATGGAACATGATAAGGACGGCAAGAATGCGCGCGAAATAGACCAGCAGATCCAAAAGGCGCTGTCGGCCCAAATGGAAGCACATCAGAACGAGACGGAAGAACAGGCACAGCAACGCATCCAGAACGACCCGGAAATCATGGCGATTTTGCAGGATCCAGTCATGCAATCCATTCTGCAGCAAGCCAAGGGGAACCCTGCCGCCTTGCAGGAACACATGAAGAATTCGGCCATCCGGAGCAAGATTCAGAAACTCATCGCATCAGGTAAGCTCTTTTGCCTGTCTGTTGACTGTTGCTAACAATCGTAGGCGTGATTCGACTGGGACGTTAAGATAGCACAACTGTGTACTGTAGTAAAATGTCGATACCAAAACTTTAAAGAATTCCAATTTGATCCAAATCGTCAATGATGAGCTCTACATGTTAGGACCGAGTGTCGTCTGTCGTGCGGAAGGTTCCGCACGGGATGGCTTGGCAGCCCACACACACACACACACACACACACACACACAGATGACAACCGAGATGGAGCAGAGTCCAACTTCGTGTGCTGACAAGATCTGCATAAAACAGCTTCAGCTCCTTGAAGGCGTCATTGCGTCCGATGTTTGGACCCGGTCTGCCAGACTGCAGCCAGCACAAGTATCCCTAGAAATCACTCTACGGGAACATTCCTCTTCTGTCGCCAAAACCGACACTCTAGATGACTCCACAGTCAACTACGGCTCGTTGGCCAAGCAGATAAGAGCCCTCTCATCAGCGAAGCCGCTTGATATGCTGACGCAGATTGAGAGCCTTGCAGTGGGAGCCAATGTTGCCAAGGTGGAGATAAACCTCTCCCTTCCACAGGGTTCCATGAATGGAGAGGGTGTCGTCATCGGCTGCAGAACGATGTCTAATGAAAAGAGCTCGAGGTCATTGGTCTGCAAACTTTGTAATGTAAAAGTCATGTGTATCATCGGGATTCACGCCCACGAGAGGAAAAAGAAACAGCCTCTCATCGTGACCTGCTCGGTTTGGCTAGACAATAGGCCGGAGTCGACTAGCTGGGCGGAGAATTGGACGCTTATCGAGGACACACTTGTCAAGATTATGGAAGTGTCGGAGTCACAGACGCTAGAGGCTTTGGCTCACTTGACTGCTGCGCAGATCTCTAGCTTTGTGGGGTCAAACAACACCGTGAGGTTGAGATTGGAGAAGCCGCGAGCGGTGCCATTCGCCGCCGCGTCGGCTGTGGAAGTTGTACAACGATCTTGTGTCTGAAACTGAAGCCTTAAGGCGTTGAAATACGATGGAGAGAAGACTATCGGACTGCTAACTGTCCCGATTATCAGGAGTGGATACGATGCACGTTATCAGCGGGCCAGGACTTTCGTGGTGCATGATCGACAGGGATGTCACAGGAAAGCTACGGTTAATCGACAGCACGGAATTCAGGAAAAATGGCCCAATGGCGAGCCTGTGTAATTTCCGAACGAGAAGAGCTCGGCTCCTTCCGAACAGCGTGTCTGGTCCGCCAGCCCGCTGCCGAACAACCACGAGCGAATGGCATGATCAGTGTTGGGGGTGTGGCGGAGAGGGGCAGCACGGAAGGTGGACAACGTCAGATTGCAACCGGCAGCAATTTCAGCCAGCGTCATCGGCCCAGGGTCTGCATTAGCGTCACCCCCACTTTGCTCCCTGTTTTCTCCTGATCGTGACCTCGACCTTTCCACCTCTTCCTAACATTCTTCATCATGGCTACCAAATCTTCTCTCCCGACCCACCTCTCCAGCGGCGAGGCTGGTCGCCATCATGGCAAAACGCAATCGCACATGGTATGTAGTGTTCAGATTCCTTGCTAAGCTCAGAGCAGAATATTTTGCCGCAATTCATTAGCTGACAGCTCCAGGCGTTTGAGAACACTTCCACCTCGGTGGCGGCGTCGCAAATGCGCAATGCGCTGAATCAGCTTGCTGATACGGTCAAGGACCCCAAGGCCAAGCAGCGGTTCGAGACGGAGATGGACAATTTCTTTGCCCTGTTCCGCCGCTACCTCAATGACAAGGCCAAGGGCAACGAGATTGAGTGGTCCAAGATCGCTCCGCCCAAGCCCGAGCAGGTGGTAGACTATGCGAAACTCGGCAACAACGAGTCTGTTGAGTTCTTGAACAAGCTGGCCGTTCTGAAGCTGAACGGCGGCCTGGGTACGTCGATGGGATGCGTTGGCCCCAAGTCTGTCATTGAGGTACGCGACGGCATGTCGTTCCTGGACCTCTCGGTGCGCCAGATTGAGTATCTGAACCGCACCTACAATGTCAGCGTCCCGTTTGTGCTTATGAACTCGTTCAACACGGATGCCGATACGGCCAGTATCATCAAGAAGTACGAGGGCCACAACATTGACATCATGACGTTCAATCAGTCCAAGTACCCTCGTATCCTCAAGGACTCGCTTCTTCCCGTGCCCAAGTCGGCCGACTCCCAGATCTCGGACTGGTACCCTCCCGGCCACGGTGACGTCTTTGAGTCGCTGTACAACTCGGGAATCCTCGACAAGCTGCTCGATCGCGGCATCGAAATTCTCTTCTTGTCCAACGCGGACAATCTCGGTGCCGTTGTCGACCTCAACATCCTGCAGCACATGGTCGAGTCTCGCGCCGAGTACATTATGGAGCTCACCGACAAGACCAAGGCTGATGTCAAGGGTGGCACCATCATCGACTACGAGGGCCAGGCGCGTCTTCTCGAAATCGCGCAGGTGCCCAAGCAGTACGTCAACGAGTTCAAGTCGATCAAGAAGTTCAAGTACTTTAACACGAACAACATCTGGATGAACTTGCGCGCTGTGAAACGAGTTGTCGAGAACAATGAGCTCTCCATGGAGATCATTCCCAACGGTAAGGTCATTCCCGCTGACCGCAAGGGAGAGGCAGATCTACACATCATTCAGCTGGAAACTGCTGTTGGTGCGGCTATCCGTCACTTTAAGAATGCGCACGGTGTCAATGTGCCGCGTCGTCGCTTCTTGCCGGTCAAGACGTGCTCTGACCTGCTCCTCGTTAAGTCTGACCTTTACACGCTGAGCCACGGCGAACTTCTCCAAGATCCGAATCGCTTCGGGCCTGCGCCGCTCATCAAGCTGGGAAGCGATTTCAAGAAGGTGTCTGACTTTCAAAGCCGCATCCCGTCAATCCCCAAGATCCTCGAATGCGACCACCTTACCATCACCGGCAAGGTAAACCTCGGGCGCGGCGTTGTGTTCAAGGGCACGGTGATTATTGTCGCCAATGAGGGCAGCACCATCGACATTCCACCAGGCTCGATTCTGGAAAATGTGGTTGTGCAGGGAAGCCTGCGGTTGCTTGAGCACTAAGCCTAATCGTTAGCGAGGCTTGGCGTCATCGAGGGTTTTAACGGCATCGGTGGCGTCGGTCTGTTTCATGCAGTACATAGACTGGTGTAGAGTACGTCTGTCGATCCATCCAGTTCCGGTGCATCTTGTGTTTCGGCAAGTCGCGTGAGTTTGATGCCAATGCTATTGAGATCCTGATCACCATAGGCATGTCTCACAGTCGTTCATGATCGATATGTCGTCAGTCTGACAATTCCAATAGAGCCTTTACCGTCGACCACTGCCGCCTCTTCTCCAACCTGAAACTGCCACGGCCGGGATACCTTTTATTGACCTTTGGTTCAGGAGCCGTGATCCACTACGGAAGAGCTTACTCGTGCATGATGAGCACGTCTCTTGTTCTTTCAACCCGTTTGGTATCTGAAGAGACCACAAAATAACGACCGTTGTCTTTGCGCAGCTACACTTAACGTCTTGGCAGGCCATTTTGTTTAGCAACGAAGTGCTGAGCCAACATCATATGAACATTTACGCGATTGACTTTCCTTCCAAGCTTCCAATGGAGCGGTACAGCAGGGGATGATGACGTGAGATGGGTACAAAATGACCCAACCGAGTTTCCTCTCTCTCTCCCTTCTTCTCTCTCTGAGCCCCATTCCGATGGCGTTAAACACCTATATCCTGCTGGATCGTGGCAATCAGAGCAGCTACAACAGTCACACACCCTTGGAGGGCAAAGTAGTGGTCAATCTTCCCACAAAAACGGCTCTGAAGTCCGTCTTCGTCTCCCTCTTTGGCGTCACCTTCAACCCCAAAGCCATCAAACGAGATCGACATGTATTCCTCTCTGAACACGACGAAGTCTTACCCAAGGAGCGGGAACACGAACCCCTGCAACCGGGACGACACGAGTTCCCCTTCCAGTTCACCTTCCCCGTCCACACAAAATGCAGCTGCGGCGGACGACGCAGCAAAGTACCACAACGGCTCCCACCCTCCTTATTCATCTCCAACTCCTGCATCAAAAACAGCTACTTCGTCCAAGCAACCGTAACCACCCGCCACAAGAAACGCTACGACTCCTCAGCCGGTTTCCTCTTTTACCCAGCCAACGCACCGCATACCCCCTCCCTAATGGACGACAGCAAGCACTACACCTTCAAGTCCATCCCCCAAACCCCCGAGGAACTCACCCTCACAAGCCCACCACATTCCACCTCCGACCCCTTCTGGCAACCCAACATCACCGTCACAGGCCACCTCCCCTCCAGTGTCCTCACAGTCGGCAAACCAATCCCCCTAAGCATCACCATCCGCAAAAACTCCATCTGGCCCGCAAAGCAGGACATCTACCTCACATCCCTCCACGTCCGGCTCGTAAGTAACCTGACCACCACGTCCCGATTCAGCCCCTGGGCGATGCATTCCGATAGCGTAGCATGGTACCATTCCGCACGAGGCGCAGCGAATCTCCTCGAGAAGGGAATTGTGGTCGCCAGAGGGGGGAGTAGTGTCGGTGAGGTTATTACCCTCGATCCCGCACATTGGAGTTATTACTCTGTTAGTTCCTCCTGTGGCGCGTCGTTTAAGACTTGTAGTGTGGAGAAGTGGCATTGGTTGGATGTTAAGATGGGGGTTGCGATGGGGGAGGGGACTAAGGTACGTTTTGTCATCATACCTGGGGGAAGGAGGAGGATCGGGAAGCAATGCGGAGCAGAGCAGAGCAACCCACTTCCCTCCCCCCCCCCCTTCCCACCCCCACCTCTCCCTCTCCCCCTCCACCAAGTAAACTGACATTTTGCAGAAACAAGAAACCTTCATCCCGATGGTATTTTTCATTACGGTGAATACTCCTGTAAAAGGGGACTTGAAGGGTGAGAGGTGGACTACGACTACGACCACGTCGTTGTTTTCGGATGATGAAAAGGCTACTACTACTACTGTTACGGAGAAGAAGTGGGAGAGTGTTGCTGATGAGGAGAGGGTGGATGAGAAAATGCAGGATGAGGACCCGCCGAGTTATAAGGATGCTGTGGATGAGAAGTAAGAATATGAGAAGATGGATTTGATTGGGTGGATGGTGGAGTGGCGAGGAGTATGATGAAGAGAGAGAGGACACAAAAGTGCTTCTTGTTCGGATAGGTATGTAGCGCTGTTTGGAACTTCTTTTGACCGCTGCTCTGGGAATGTACCCTGCCACCGTTTAACATGTATGCCTCATCTTGGTCCTGGATACTTGTATACAGTCGAACCTGGGCGTATGGGATCAATTTGGTACAGAAATTCAGTCCGCTCTGTAGTTTCTGCCGTTTCCAGTGCCCTTTATCTAGGGCTGGCTGTAGTTGTTGGGTAGCAGTATGGCAAAATGTTGCCAGCCCCAAGGTGTGAACACGTCGAAATCTTAGAATCAAGTACCATCTAGGCTGTTACTAGGGAATAGTTACGCTACGGTCATACCACTACACGCCTCATTACCCGGCCCCAGGCGTCACGCTTCTATCCCGTCGACTGACAAAACGACCAAGACCTCCCTTCCGCTGACTCGCTGGCGACTCGCTGCCAGCCATTACGCTACCAACTTCGGCTGGCAAGAACGACGTGCGCAGAACAACGGATCCGTTGCCAACCTGAACCATCTGTTCACCACCCGCCGCCTGGTCGTTGATAAAGAAGGGTGCCTCGCCCAACTTATCAGAACCAAACGTCTTGTGATCAACCACCACAACTCGAAACTGGCAATCGGCTGCACACTGCACCTTCTTGGACTCGTTTTCGTAATTCACGGCCCCATTCTTCTGCTTGATGTGATCCGTCTTCATTACATCCTTGGGGCCCTTACCCGTGTCTTGCTGAATGTGCACCTCAAGCTTTGGATCGCCATCGAAACCCGATGCGCTGACAACGGTTATCGTAGCTGTCCCAACTTCAGCTCCACCCGGTACGCCCGACGCGTTGCCCGAGCTATGGGTTCGCTGATGACCGCTAGGAGTCGATGGAAGTTCCTTGTGGGCAGTCTCTACTGATGGGGCTACACCACCCCCTGTCGCCAAAGCTGGCATCTCCGGATCAACGACCGAGCTAGTGCCATCTAGTTCATCCTGGCCTGGAGCGCCTGAAACGGTGCGTCGCTTAAACCCTCGGCCCAAGAAACCAGCGCCCTTGGCAACACTGCCGCCAACCAAGGCTGCCCCCTTGCCTACACCCTTCACCGGAGCTCCAATGACCTTGACGGGTGCCCCTAGAGCCCCGTTCAAAGATGCAGTGCCTTGGCGAGCGCGGGAAACAAAGCTCGGGGTGAATATCATTCTCAGACGAATCGTCCCAGATTTGCCATCCAGAGGCACGACTACTTCCTGAGGCGTCAAGGGCTCCAGCTGGGCAAGATTGATGACACCAACGCCAAGCAAGTCAGCCTTGTCACCAAAGTCCCAGTCAAATGCCGTGACCTGGAACCGGGCAGCTGTCCGGCTGGGCACCGTCACTTCAAACGATTCGTTCCACACAGGCTGCAGCGTCTTCTTCTGCGTCTTGGTCTTGTACACATCCTTGCCGTTGAGCTGGAACTTGCAGAACGGATCTGAGAAGCCGTTTCGGTCAGCAGCCGGCAGATCGGCGCCGTCAATGACATCAACACGCAGATTGCCAGAATTGTTGATGCTTTCGCTTGGATCAAGGTCCATCTGCACCGGCAAGTATCGCGCCGACACAGTCACACGACTCTCGCGTCCAGACTTGTCTTTAAGAGAGATTGGCGTAGGAGTGTAGAGCGCCTTTCGTAGAAGGTCCAGCGCAGGTCCCACAAATTTGGCTTCCACGTTCTCGTCGCCGTCGGTGCCTTTTTTGTCAATCTTGTCTACAAGCCTCAGCGTGATGCGAGACGTGTCGATTTCACGGATCATGACATCGCCAGTTTCATTGAACGTCTGCGTTTGTTTGCGAGCCTTGGCCGTGGTGTGAGATGGGAATACTTTGTCATCAACAAGCACCTCCAGATAAGTACCCGTGTGAGCCAGTTGGGCCTCGAGGAGTTGTAAGACCATCAATCCAGACCCGTAGTGGGCCACATCTTCGGGGCCGATGCGTATCTTGGGAGGTCCTGCAGGAGCCTCTGTCTCCGCAAGCGCCTGTGCCTGAGCTTCGGCTGCTGCGGCCTTGGAATCAGCCTTATCATCAGCCTTGGGATGAGCCTTGGGATCGGTCTGGACAGATGACGTCTCGGCCGCCTTCTTCTTTTCCTCCTCCACCTCTTCCGGATCGGCCACGTTTAAGCAGGGGTAAAAGGCAACGCTGAAGTTCAGAGTGCCCTTCGGCGTGCCCGAGCCGATACGCAGCGGAGCAGCAATCATCTTGTTCTTGGTATCACACGGGGCATATTGTCCCTCTCGCAGCTCCTTGACGTAGTCGGCAGCCGAGACTTCAAGCTGCCCGAGCGTACGGTCTTTGCCCGTAGTTTCCTCGTCCATGACCTCGACAACGAGCTTTTCACGGGTCGAATGAACAGGAATATAAAACACTTCGTCCCACTCAGGGCTCAAATTGTTTTGGAACGTTAACGTCCGGGCTGCCTCAATGCCGGACAAAAGAATGCGGGCGTAGGGATCAGACTTGCCAAACGCTTCGGCATTCTTCAGGTCCTTGGCGGACTTCATGTAGAAACGCATCACCCCAATCGGCGTCACGTAGCCACCACCGCTGCCCATAGCACCCTTGAGGGCTACGGGCTTCCACTGCAACATCATCTTGACCCGCCCCGTCTTGGCCCCGGCAATATTGTACCATTCCTGTCCTTTGCTCATGAGGTCGAGCATGTCGTCCACCTTAATCTGGTAGGTGCCCAAGATGGGGTCAGCCGCCAAGTCACGGTCGTCCTTGATCACCACCCCGAGCTTCGCCCTCTTGCGGTCCGTGATAAGGATGTCCTTGCTCGCGTCGGGCCAAATGGGGTTGTTTGTACGCTTCAGTTTCTTTGACACCTGCACCTCCTTGCCATTCAGCAACAAAACGGCATACGGATTGAGTGCGCCAATTAAAGACTTGGAGCCGTCCAAATCCTTGGCTTGCTCAACTGTGAATTTCGCAATACCCGTGGAGCTCTCTGGCGGCGGAATGACTGTACCGTCCTCCATCTTTTGGCCCTCAAGCACTGGGAAGAAGCGAATGTCGGCCTGCACTACTCCGCGAGCCCGTCCCGAAGCAATGACCTCCAGCTGCAGATTCTCGTGCTGAGGCTGGGCTTCCAGCTGGTCGAGATTGAAGGTGCACACACCCAGCGACTTGTCCTTGCGCATGTCATTGTAATCCCACACCTGGATGGTAAGCGGCTCACGCAAGCTGCTGAGAATGATGTTGACAGTCTCGTTCCAGCGAGGGCTGGCGTTCTCAGGCACCGTCTTGGTCTTGGCGAGCACGTCACGGTTGTTAATACTGACGGTAGCATAGGGATCAGGAGTGCCTGAGAACTTGTCGGGGTTCTTGAGTCCAGCGGCACCGTGGAACGTGACCTGCAGGACGCCAATAGCCTGATCAACAGCCGTACCAGCCAACATCTTGGCAATTTCGATGGGGAACACATTTGGATCGTACATCATCGGGGCCAGATTGGCATGTATCTGCTCTTGAATGAAGCTCTCCAATCCCGGGATGAAGTTGATATCAAAACCAAGCATATCGCCGCCAATGGGCTTACAAACATAGTCGAACTTGGGACGGCCCAAGAAGCAGATCTCGACACGCTCAATGTGCGGGAACGGGAGTTGCAGCTTCATCTTGACGCGCATTGTGCCCTCGCAGGCCATATCTTCTACAATGATATCCATACCCTTCGAAATCATGGCCTTGCCAATGCGCACTTCAAGTACGATTTTGGGGTTGATTTTGTTCTTGATCTGCCTTGCCGTAAGATCGGCGACGTCGTTGGGTGTAAAAGAGAACTTCCAGTCCATGAGAACGATGTCGTCGTTGGCCTTGGGATACGTCTTTACGTGCTCCAGACGCGGGGGTTTGGTGCCCAGAGTGAAGGATTTCAGTCGCATACTGTCCAGAAACGCCGGAGTTGCCGTGCTGAGGACCTGGTCGACAGACTGGATGATGGTGGTGCACAGTACGGGGGCATAGATGGGCCAGAACTTGACGAGAAAACTGTTGATCCACTCCAACGTCTCCGTGTCCGTCTCCAGCTTCGTCATCGCCTCTTCGCGTCGAATATCATCACGGAAGTTGCGGCGCACGCGGCGGATCGAAGTGCGGTAATACGTGCCGCAGGCCGTCATAACGAGGAAAACCCATCCCAGGCCGCCGCCCAGGATGGCCACCGTCCACGACGCCAAGCAGGCGAAGACGATGATGGCGGCGTTGTGGTACCAGTCGCCGAAATATTTGTCGTCAAGACGCGTCTCCAGCAGCGTCGCATGGTCGAGCATGCTGCCTTCCTCGTCGACCTTATCGCCGAGAGCCCCGAAACGCGGAGCCCAGCCGACCTTGCTGAACTGGTCCATGTCTTCGGGGTTTCGCTGGACCTCGCCGTCCACGGGCGCGTCGGCTGCGGCCACCGCGCCGGCTTTGCTAGCCTCCGGCAAGGCGTAGCCGGCCGTCTGGCCATCGTCTTGATCCGACACCAATGTTGCTGTGGGGTGTTTGCGATGCGGCCGCTGGGACCCGGCCTGTCAAGACCTGTCAGCAGCTGTCGACGAGAGCTCCGGAGCCTTACCTGTTTCATCTGCTGCGCCTTCTCTTCGGGACTGGCATCGGGGTTGAATTCAAAGGCCGGAGCTCCAACAGCTCGAGCTTCCCGCAGCACCGTCTGCTCCGCCGCTTCGGCGTCGACGGAGCTGTTGGGGTCGCGGGCGGCCTCTAGCGCTCCCTGCGACTTGAGCTCCGCCGCTCGGCCGGCGAGCCCTGACATCATGGTTGGACTAGGAAATGATTACAGAGAGGTTCAAAGGAGTGCTACAAGAAGTGGAGGGCTTGTGGTTTGGGTCAACGTGATGGCGGCAGTGGTGAAGCAGGGGAAGGTGTGGCTCAGCTCGGGGAGGGGGGGCTCGTGCAAGCAGTCGCTGTGGCTTGCGCGGCGCCTTCTCGCTTGCCGGGTGGGGTCAATCAATTTCAATCAACTGTCGGTTTCGCACCGCCGCTGAAACAGAGCCATTGTCCTAGCAACCGCCCTGTATAGTGCCAAGACGCACTTCTGAAGCAAAATCGAAGATGAAGATCATCATTAAAGACTCTATTTCTAAGTGTACAGCTTCGTAATGTATATGGTGTCATGTCCAGTCTCTATGCAGGAAACAAGAGGGCAGTGATTATTCGTCGCCATGGTGTCCAGCACCATTGTTCAACGGCTTAGAGATTGCTTCGTCTGCATCCTTTTGATCCCAATTGCCCAACCATCCATTGGTTTTTGGCGGTGGGGTTGGCGGAGCGGCCGAATGGTGTGTTCCTGGCCGCGAGCCATCTCCATTGCCGGGGAAGGCCGATTGGCCATTGTAGCCTGACGTTTCGCTGTCGTCGTAAAATGGAGATGGATAAACGCCAACAGCCTTCACCAGCTCGATGACGGCACTCGTAAGATTGCTAGCAGCAGCGTCTACTAAGACCACTGGAGACAAGCCGTTTGCCATTGAGTGCTGCTTGGTTGCCGTAATCAAGCTGTTCGCAGTGCCCGTCACCCTCGCCAAATGACGAGCGGTGTCGTCGGTCTGTGACTGTGCTCGAGAAGGTGGACGACTACTGGCCGCAGTCACGGCAGAAGTCATGGAACGCACACAGACGATAGTCTTCTTAACGCTGCAAAGCATCTCGTGTGGGTCTGTTTTCCTCACACTTTGGAGAAGATCATCGATGGTGGTTTGAAACTGCGTGAGGTCTGTATCCCGCACCAAACCGTTTTCTGTTACGAGTCCTTCAAGATTTGGTCGGAGAACCTGGCCCAGTCCCGCAGTGGAAGCTCTCAGGTTCCTGTTCTGGGCCTTGATTTTTGCATGTCTCTGGCGCCAGTGATCCACCTGACTCTCTAAGTGCGCAACTCTAGCCATTAGACGCTCTTCTCTCTCCATTGCATCGTCGTTTTCCCGGCTGAGGGCTCGCATCTCTTGCAGATACGCCCTTGCTTCGCTCCGAACCTCTTCTGCCAGCTTTTCTTGTCTGACTAGTTGTTCCTGAAGGCCGGAAACGTGCTCCTGGCTGGGTCCGTCCCTCTTCGTGGACTGCAAACTGAGAATTTGCTGCCTAAGGACCTCATTTTCTGCCTGATGATGTTGCAGCTGACGCTCCATGTCGCCCTTGGCCTCGACCAGTTGCATCTGCAGGTCTTCAACAACAGCATAGTGGCTATCGCCGAGCTCATTACGCAGGTCCGTTAGCCTCAGCTCGTGCTGAGCGAGAGCATCTGCATTTTCCCGCGCTTTCTGCTCCTTCAACTTATCCAGCTCAAGCTGCAGAGCCTCGTTTTGTTGCCGGAGGCTGAGATGACTGTTCTGGAGCTCCTCTCGCGCAGTCTCCATTTGTTTCTCTCGCTCTGCAAGAGTCTTTTTGAGGCTATCTATTTCTCCGTCTCTCTCCGCCGCCACCCTCTCCATCTGCTCGACTTTTGCCTTCAGCTCATCAAGCTCCTCCTGTTGCGCTTTCAGCTTATCCTCGTCCACGCTGCCTATCTTGAAGAAACCGGGGCTGTTAAGTCCCGCCAAAGCCTTGTCCAGGCCGAAATCGTCTTCGACCTCCTCGTCACCGCTTCCGTCGTCTTCCATCATTGTACTCTTAGTGGGGACAATGGTTTTGCTGGCGAGGGGGCGTGCAGCGATGGGAGTCTGGCTACGCGGCGGCAGATTATGAGCAGGATCTCCTGGGCCCAGCCGCAAAGGTTGTCGGCTTCCGGATCCAGGTATGGGTCCCATTGGGCTTAGCGGATGCATCGGACTCAACGGTGGAGCTCCCAGCGGACTCAGAGGAGGCCGCGTGTTGAGGGCGCTGCCACTACTGCCCGGACGGTCGGGGTCCGCTACATTATAGCGTGGAATCCGCCGCTCCAACTCGTAAAAGACATCTGCCGCCAGCTGAGTGAAGCGTGGAGGAGGCAGCGAGGCCAACCTCTGGCGGGCCTGATTCCGCTTGGGATGGAAATCGCGCTTGGGGGGTAACGCTGGCGGTACGTTGGGCACACGCTTCGTCCGCATATCTTCTCGTCTGATTAGCTCGTCGTACACGTCGGTACTGAGCTCCATGAACTGCGTGGCTGATAGGCGGAGCAGCTTGTCCCGCGCTTTGTTTGGCCTGGAATTGCCCTGTTCGTCACGCAACTTGACGGCCAGGTAGTCGCGGAATACGGCTTGGTGTTTCAGCAATCGATCTTCGTGTTCTGGACGCAGGAGACTCCGCCCGCTGTCCCGGACCCCAATGCCGGAAAAGCCAGTGACATTGCTCATACTGGACGACGGTCGTGTCAAGTCCACTGATCCGCCGCTAACCGATGGCCTGGAGCCGGTGGTTCCTGACGGAGACGCGGGTAGGGGATGCATCGCATTCGACGCAGCGGGAAAGTTGGGCTCTGCCGGAGTTCCCGCCGCACTCGCGGGGCCCGACGCGAAGGACGTGGGGCTCGCCGGAGTCCTGGGAGGAGGCCCGAATTGTCCAAGAGTCGTCATGGTGTGTTGGAGACCTGTCCGTCCACAGCGAACACAGGCGAGAAATCCGTCCCTTGTATGGGCGTTCCCCGCGAAGTTCTAAATTTGGCCTTTGCTTCGCCATCTCTGATTTGTCCGTCCGCGCCCCGCGGGAACAGCCGCTGCAGGTCCTGAAAACGTCAACGACCAATCGCGGGAGACATCGCTTGACCTCTGCCAAATCCCTGCCAGTGTAAAGCCGTCACAAAGAATTCAAGGATGAGCTGGCCATGCCAAGGCTGAGGATACGCATTGTCCAATCACCAAGCTATGAACTACCCTGTACGAGTTTTCGCTGGTCGCACTCGGAAGGGTAGAGTGTGTACGTGGAATCATGTTTTACTGGTCTTGGGTGATATACATGGGCATAAAATGGCAGATGATTTCCTAGAGTATACGAAAATTTCTCTGATCTATTCAAAAATGCAATTCAAAATCTTGACGACTCTGCTGTTCCTTTCTGCCGTGCCGGGTGCATTCGGGCGAGCACTTTGCCAATCTGAAGATCACGAGGGAATCTGTCTTCCGATCGAGTGGTGCACAAGTGGTATTCTATGCATTCTTGTTATGAGACTCATTTCAATACTGATTTCTCAGGGAATGTCGTCTATGATATCTGCAATCCTGGGAAGACTGAATGTTGCCTTGATTGATATCAAGTTGAGAATCATGTGGAGCTATTGTGAAAACGAACGAGCCTACCCATTTTGAACATCGGAGCAGGTCGTGTTGATCAATGCAGGGTATGATTTACTGAGCTCAGCTTGTTCTCGCTTCACACGTTCCCTTCGTGATACTCGAAAACCCTGTGACGAAAGTACATCATGCTTAACCGAGAGAATTGGCGGAGACGGTGAAAGATACGATCCATAGCCGAGCTGAAGCACCCTACACCTTTTTTGCTGATCCGAGGAGATATATTATCAACAGACGCTATTTTACTAATCCACCAACGCTTCCAAACAACGAGCAATTCTCTTCGTCGTGCTGTCAAAGGCCCTCAGCATGGTCTTGTTCGCCTCCCAAATTGCAATTCGAGATTCTGACTGCTTTGTTGTCCCTTTCGGCCGTGCCGGCTGTGCTTGCCAAGGCATGCGAACATGAGGGGCGCCAGGGACTATGTTTCCCAATCGAGAGGTGCACAAGCAGTATGAATCGTTGTTCTGATTTCCACCCTAGATCTGATTGTTTAGGGGATGTAATGCACAGTCTCTGCGGTCCACCTGGGCGACAGAATGTTGTTTTGATATGGCAGCCTGAGGTGCTATTGTGAAAGGCAGTCCATTCGATTCACTGAGTTGAGATTGTTCTGCTTCGCATATTGTCTTTTGTCATACTCTGAAACTTTGTGACGGGTGGCGTAAGATAGGATACTTGGGCGAGCTAAAGCATCCTGCACCACTGCTGCTCAAATAGGTAGGTATATAGGAGGCAGACATAACAGTTCTTCACACCGCCAACGCGTACCCTGACATTCACCTCCAAAATGTAGTTTCAAGTCTTGATGACTCTGCTTTTCTTTCCTGCCATTTCGGCTGTTCTTGCTCGGACATGATGCGAATATGAGAGCCACGAGGGAAACTGTCTCCCGATCGAGATTTGCACAAGTGGTACGCATCCTTGCACCCCCCTTCACCTCAAGATTGACCTTTCAGGGAACATGATCTACGATTCCTGCGTTCCTGGGAGAACTAAATGCTGCCTTGACTGATGATGTTTCGTGCTCGGAATGTCCTAATGCATAGTGCGGTATTGCTCAGATACATCATAGGAGAGTCAGTTGTTCCTGGTCCTGGAGTATCTTGTGTCCACTTTTGACCATTCAAGTGCAGATAACAGGTCTGCATCGATGCAACAAGAGACAGCAGCTCACCGATACCCTGGAGGTGCACCCCTGCTCAGAAACCCATCGGAAAGTCTCACTAATCCATCTTCAGAGGAAGCGTGCCAGCACAAAGAGCTACATATCACCCGTGAACTGGGATGGAAACATTCAAAAAGCATGCCAATCTAATGTTTGAACTGGGACGCGTCGATCGAGCTAGGTTTTACCCATATATGTTGGTTGTTGAGCGAGCAATTCGCAAGTGTGCACGCAGTGGGGATGTGCACGGATTATGAGAGTATGCCTTTTGGATTTAAGTACGAGCTATGGATCCATAGTATCCAATTTCAGACTTCGAGATGAATTTGACTTCCCAAATTTCACATGTCAAAACTAAGTTTCGTTTTTTTCACAACTAAATTTGCTTATCATATGCACGTACAGCTGGGGAAATAAGCTAACAGTGTTTGCGCGCTAAAGTACAATATTAAAGAATATCGGCTCGATATTTTTCTCCGGTGTAGCACAACTGGAGAATATATTCCCATATGCTTACACGTAGTCTCTGATCGAAACACTTCAACTCTGAACCTCTATGACGGGGAGTACAACCTCCTGCTTAGCCGAGCAGATCGGCGAGATGGCATAAGATACGAGACTTAGGCGAGCAAAAGCATCCTACACTATCTCTGCTGATTCAAATAGGTATATAAGCCGCGGTTCTTCAATTGTCGACCCCAAGAAGCACTCAAATAACAAGCAATTTTATCAACCATGCTGTCAAAGACACTCACCATACTTTTTTTCCTGTCTAGTGTGGCTGTTGTGTATGGCAGTGGCTCATGCCGAGTTGGTGGTACCCTGAGTGGCACCTGCAAGCCGTACTTCGACTGCAATGTTACGTATTCTTCGTATCAACTCCAGAATTACAACTAATCAATTGAACAGGGCCTTATGTCGCTGGATGCATTGGTGATCCTGTTACAAAATGCTGCCTCGATGACGCGGTGACTGCGAAATAATCACCGAGAGAGATTGATGTGTAAGACGAAGACATGAGACCTGGGTAGCTCCTCATCATCTATTATGTAACTATGCCTCCGCTGATCGTTCTCTCTATCTACAACGACCACCTGAAAATCATGCCATCTAAAGCCCCATTCATCTAACAATTCGCCCCTCCCTCACCTTCCCCCCCCCTCCTCCCCCGTCACCCGCCTCACAAACCCTTCATCTGGCCTCAACAGCAAAACATGAAAATGCTCAATGGCATGAACACTCTTCAGCGCGGCCCAGTTCTTAAACCAAACCACGCCCTCACTTCCAAAGGTCTCTTTCACAAACCCCTCAACTTTCTCTTTCACCTCAGGCTTCAACCTCCCCTGCCCCCCCTCCTCCTCCTCCAAGGGAAACTTCGTCCAAACAACAAGATGCACCACTCCCTCCTGCACGGCATACGGCCAGTCATTCCTGAGCACCTTGCAATCCCTCGAATCCTCAAAGAGCCCCCCCCTAGGGGTAACCGGTTCCGTCCAGTTAAGTCGTTCGCGGAGCATGTAATTCATCACGCTGCCGTGCGTGTTTGTGATTTCGTGGCAGTAGGCGCGGTATTTTAGGAGAGAGAGGGGCGTGCGGATGAATTTCTCGAGGGAGTTGGTTTCTACAATGGCGAGGATTGTGGGCCAGTCTAGGAGGGGAAAGGAGGATTCGGGAGTGGAGAGGATTGCGAGGTCTTTTGGGTTTGAGAGGGCGTAGAGGAGGTAGGGCGGGCAGGTGGGGGTTTGGAGGGTAGGGGGGAGATTGGTGTTCCAGAATTGGGTGTGTTTGTTGGGGGGAGTGGAGGGATGTTCATTAGGCTCGTTGATGTGTTCTTGGGAGGGGTTGTGAGAGAGGTCGTTGGATGGCATGGTTGTTGGGTTCGGAATGTCGATTGTGAAGTAGTCGTCCGTCTATGGCTTTGCGGGGTCGAGTTGATTGGTTGGTGGGTTCTCGGAAGGACAGAAGGAGGAAGAGGCTTGAAGGGGTATGATGATGTGCGATTCCCTGCGTGTGCTTACACGGCCTGCAATGTGTAATGTTTTCCTGTGTTTCTCTGATGCATTGGTGTACCGCTAGCACGGACACATATTAGGCCGAGGAAAGGCGCCGAATTGCTGGAGTTGCTAGTTAGTAGGATGGGATGATTGGGAGTCGAGTAGTCAGGATCTGGCTGGATTACTATGTACTGGTATCTCAAACATGATTACTGTTCATTATAACTGGCAGCACTACCAAGGCTCTGGCCAAGGTTACAGCTGAGTCTCCTGCTAATGCCCTGCGTTCCCATGCCGATTGGAATGGACATTTTCCTTGGTGGATTCCCGGCTTCATCATTTTGCTCATCATCTTCCTCATCCATGAGGTCATCATCATCCCCAAACCCTTCACCCTCCTCTAACAGAGACACGGGATATATCTGCAACAAGGCAATAGCTGTAAGGATCCACCACGGCAAAATGAGGTAACCGTGTTTGACACCGAGACTGAACATTCCACCGCCCAGAGCAGGTCCCACAGCGCGTCCAATGGCAGCAGCAGACGTGGCCAGTCCGTTTAGAGTGCCGAGCAACTGCAAACTCGGTGCCGAGTTCGTGAGCAAGATAGTACTGCAAGGGAAACCAAAGATGCCGCAGAAACATTTGACCAGCATCACCGCGAAGGCTCCAATCACCTGAGTCCTTTGCGTGGGTAGCAGAGCCGTAAAGGGCATTAGTGCATATGCGATTGGGTTGACCCAGGCAACCACCTTGAGACAGTTCAGAACGCCGTACCTTCGGGCTACGCCGGGGAAGACGAAGAATTGAACCAGCATGCCAAACATCCCGTACGCTGTGCTGAGCATACCGATGGTGAAGTGGTCTAGGGAGTAGCCGCCTGCAAACTTCAGAGGGTTTCTCCCCGGCAGTGTTACGTCAGGGCTGCCAGAGTGGATCGAAGGATATTGCATGTGCACGGGTAACAGCTGGTCAAAGGTCATGGTGTGCATTGCAAAGAGAGCGTAGGTTGTCAAGTTTAGAACGGATTGGCGGTGGAGGACTTCGCGGATGGATGGGCGGGGTTTCTGAGGAGGCTTTGGAAGGCCAGACTCTCGGTCGGGATTCAGCAGTGGCTCCGTCTCGCTATCGTTGGATATGCTCAGACATGGCATTCTCCTGATGAACGATTTGACCAGATATACCAGTTTGCTGCCGAGTATCCGGCCATAGTCCCGTTTATCTCTCTTCGACTCCAACGTCTCGTGGAGAAACAAAACACCCGTGGTGATGCCTATGGCGAAGAAACAAGCGCATACCAAATTAGGCAAAGCATAAGGGAATCTCTGGAATAAACTCGGATGCTCGAACTGCCTACCAGGCTCTACGTTGAACGGATTCGCCAGCGCACCACCAATCATTGGGCCGAAAATGCTCCCAATGTTCCAGACCAGCGGCATCAGACTAAACGCACGAGGCTGAAGTTCCTTGAAAGGAACCATCTCGGCAACTGTAGTGCGGATAATTCCCACGTTTCCGTTACCTATACCCGCCAGCGCTCTGGCAACGATAGCCATTGGCAAGTTTACACTGAACCCCCACATGAGGCTCGTAACCATGGTGCTCGTCATCCCAAGCAAGATGGCAACTTTGCGCCCGTAGACATCGCTAAAGCGGCCCCAAGGCACGCCAGCACACGCCTGGCAGAGCGAAAACGTTGCAGCCGCCAGACCTGCCCATTTGCCCACCTCGTTCTCAGCCACGCCAAAAGACTTGATCATCTCCGGCAGGTAGGGAAAGAGCGAGGTGCCCGCTATCGGCTCCGCGAAGCGACATATTGCTGGCGGTGTCAACAGCCAAGCTGATCGATCTGGTGCACAAACCTAAGATTGTTAGCTGTTGGACGGGAAGCTTCCGTTCACGTCGCTGAGCCATGCTGGCTGTCTGTGGAAAAGAAAAGGGAGGGCTTTGTACATGCGAGTGGCAAACACTCATCGGCTGAATGACTCGATGTTTTGCTTCCCCGCCGTGTCATCTGGTGGTCGGAAGACGCTTTGCCTGTTTAGGCAGTTGCCTACTTTGGCATCCGACCCCACCTCCGTTGGGGTACCGAACTGGCCATATCGAAGCGTCATTCATTAGTCATATCAACTCTTAGTCTCGATGACCAAATCCTTTTTTGGTAATTTTCTACACGTCGGACACAGCCAGCTACCCTTTGGCTCGCTCTTCAAACCCACACACTCCCAGTGGAACCACTGATATTGGCAGTTCTGGTTATCGCAACCGACCATGTCGCCATACGAAACCTTCTGGCAATAACAGTAAGGTTGTTGGTCGTCATCATCGTCGTTGTTGTTGTCGTTGTCCCCACCATGGACTCCAGGCGGCCTACGCATGAGACTCTGGTGCTGGTAGTCAGAAGCGCCATCGTGCTGTGACCTCTGCAGCGACGAAGGTGTAGGCGGGGCGCTACCATCCTGATCGTCTTCACTCAAGCTCGCATTCGTAGACGGCGTATTGTGGGCGAGAGCCCGTCGGCGGTCTTTTCTGTTGGAAGGACGAGGCCGCTTCCGGCTCGTGGGGAGTTGTTTTCTCGCTCCTACTACGACGGACGACCGTGAAGGCTGCGCCGAAGTTGCGCGTGAAGAGACGGGCGGGACATCTAGACTGGGAGTCGCAGGGCCGAGCGAAGCCTGGCGCATACTGGCTGATGCCGCTGGCGGGGGGTTCGGATTGGGATTAGTGATGGACCTTCGAAGCTTTGCTGCGTCTGAACTGCCTTCTCTCTGCTGCCTCATCATGACAGCCGGCGGAGCCGGTTTGCCCCCGGTAGTTTGAAGTTGGCGCATCTGGGCGACTTTTGCCATGTTCGGCATACCGCCAGTCGATCCAATATTCCCCGTTCCAAGCCTCAGCCGTCCCGCCGCGGGTGTGTTGGTACCGGTCGCAGTGAGAAGGCTGGGTCCATTCCAGTCAGCGGGAAACTCTTCCCTAAGAGTCAGCGCCCGCAGGCCCATGTCAAGGCGCCTGATATGACGGTCGAGCACCTTCTGCATCTTCTCCGCAAGCCCTTGCTTCTCCGCCTGCAAAATCTCGCATCTATCGTAGTATTCAAAGACCGTTTTGCAAAACGCATCTTCCTTTGGGTGTGGCGTTGCACAGCCGTTCTTGCGAACAAATGCCTGCAGCGCGTTGTCGCGTTTGTTGATCTCCTCCTTCAGTGCGTGTATCTGGATGTCTTTGGTACGGATTTCGTCAAGGATATGTGTGACCTCTGCTGGTACGTTGGCGACATCGTGCGTGTACTGCTCCAAAAGATTAGCTGCATCTTCTGGCGGTGGGTGTGCCATATGGCGCAAATGCGGCGGTTGGATCAAGCTGGCATCGCAACCGCGGAACTCGTTCCGCACCCTAGGTGCATTAAGGGCTGGTCGCCAAGACGAGTGATACTGAGTGACTAGACAGTGTCGTGAAAGCGTGAGAGCAGATCTATGTAAAATCTGGGCAATAACAACACAGAAGAGGCAGACATTTGGTGCGCATCTAGGCTCGGGCCGCTCTGTAACCGGACCGTACCTAGTTGCATGCCAATCCATCAAGCAATTTCTCAACACCTCCCACCCCCCTCCACACACAGGCACTATATCCTTCAAACCTAAAACAACCTTCATGCCATATTTGCGGAGTAATAAGTCCATTACCACTTGTAATAGAAACTAGCACCCTGAATGCACTCAATAGACACAATCTTCGCTACTATTGCAACACTGCAACCCATCAAATCATCAGTAGTCATCGTTCAATGCCATGATACTAATACACGGGTATACCGCCAACTCCTACCTCAACTCCCCTCTCCCAGCGGGATCTCGCTCTTTCCATCTCCTCTCCCTCTCCGACTTCCCTGGGCCCATGCTCTGGTCCCGGTCGGCCCAAATTTTCTCCATGATGCTTTCGCGCGGCAGCTGATCCATCTGTACCCAAGGGCTCATGCTCACATAGCGCAGGTTATGCGCAGATTTCTTGATTAAGAGCTCGAGGTCAGCGTCCTTAACGCAATTCTGATACGTACGCGGCAGCTGAGCGAGTAATTTGCCCTCTCCCTTATGTCGGCCCATAAACGCCTGCGGCCTTGGGACGAGTTCGAGAGGGATGCGCTCGCTGAGCTTGTCCTGATTATCTGTCGCAACGGCGGTTTCATAGCACCACGCCCTAGCGACGTTGCGGGGAGTATATCCCCCTCCGCCCACCAGCATGAGCGGGATGCGGAACCGCTTGATATAGTTGACGCATTCGCCGTGCTGGCGAATGCTAAGGTTGAACTGGCCCAGACGATCGCCGGCAAGGCTATCAGCGCCGCACTGCAGTACGATTGCTTGCGGCTTGTAGGCCTCGATCGTGCGGCTCGTTATGCTCTCAAAAAGATATTTATACTGCCGGTCGTCGATTCCGGAGCCGATGGGGACGTTCATGGCAAAGCGCTCGCCCATGGTGCCCTTGAGGCCGATATCTGTTATGTCCCCTGTGCCGGGAAAGAACTTGCTGCCGGTGTTATCGTAGGCGCCGTATCGGTGGAAGCTCAGGGTCATGACGCGCGGCTGGCGCTGGAAGGCTTCCTCAACCCCGTCGCCGTGGTGCACGTCAATGTCAATGTACAGCACGCGTGCGTACACGCGCAGCAGGTCCAAAATGGCGAGGACAATGTCGTTGATGTAGCAGAAGCCGCTGGCGTCGGCCTTGTGTGCATGGTGCAGCCCGCCCGACCAATTGATCACCACATCCGACGTGTTGGACGTGAGCTTCTGGGCTGCCGCGAGACTTGCGCCTGTGTATAAGAAAAGGAATTTTGACATTCCGTCAAAGACGGGACAGTCTGCACCGGGGCTTATAGATAGATTGAATGGGCCCAGCTCTATGGAGTCGCCGTCTTGCAGCGGCGGGATGTGAGCTGCGTACCGCGCTTGTCGACAAAGTTCTTCGTAGTTGCTTGATGTCACTTCTGATAGAAAATCAATGTAGTCTGGGTCGTGAAAGGCGCACAGCTGGGCTTTATCTGCTGCTACGGCCTCGTAAGTGTCCATGGCGTGCTGCAGTCCGTATGCCAAAACCAGGTGCTTTGTGAGGGCCAGACGCCATGGCTTCATTGGGTGTGACTGTCCAAAGTGCATGTTCTCGACTCCGCTCTGATAGTGGAACGAGACCTTGTGCCCCTTGGGCCGAGTAATGCCCAATTCTTCCACATTGCGCATTATTGCTGTGTTCAGCTCTTTTTCTCGCAGCGCAATCTCGTCGTCTTCAGGCATCGGTGGCTCTTCCCGAGGCCCGCAAGACGATATTGGCTTGATCGCATGCTTTGGCACTGCCGGTGACCACTCTTGAATGACGCTGCCGCGCACGGCCATCTATTGACGCTGTATTGGTATGCGAAGGATTTTCAAATTGTCTGCAACTCTTGTATCGTGTAAATTGCCCAGGTGTAACGAACGACGTGTGGTAAGAACGATGGAAGTTGAACTCTGCGCCTCTAGCTCAATGTGGCGTCTGTCAATCCCCGTACTCCGTTCGGCCCGAAACGGGCCGAACCTTATCGTGTTCCGGCGCACTGGAAATGCGGGGATCGACCACCTCACTCTGGACATACACTTCCTGTTTCACAAGTCTAGTTGCCATAACGGCCGCACCTCACATCAGCGATTAGAACTGCGCTGGCTCAAACCTCGATGCCCCAAGGCTTATTCTGGGTGCTTACAGCTGGTTGATCATGTAGCATTCTGGAAAAGAGAGATGACAGGTGACAATGTCTCTGTCAACTTCACAAACTCGGATGCATAACTGTTACTATCTGGCCCATCGCTGAAATAGGCAATCTTACAGACACTCTACAGACAGCTTGACACAGGTTCAGAAAATCTGTAACGTTAGGTAACAAGAAGTACATACATTGCTGTGTAAACCTGTGATAGTAACCTATGCCATGACCAATCGTGGAGGCACAATCCTTTGGTTCTGAAAACTATGAGCAAGCTCGCACGCAGGCATACCTACCTGCACGTACAAATTATCCTCTTCACTATATAGCCCTTTCCAAGTATAAAAGTCAGGGCTGTAACAGTCTCTTTTCCTCCAAAACATTTTCCACCCCACTCTGACAAACAACAAAGAGAATGGCTTAGCACCATACCTTTAATCCACGGCCGTTACCTATATACATGCGAAGAGAAGTACAACGGAAAGAACCAAGGATATCTTATCATCGAACACTGCTGGCCTATCGGGAAACCTTACTGTTGCCTATCAGATAACTAATTCTTCAGATACTACCTCTCTTCAGTCTTAAGAAAATTTCGAATTGGAGTCCCTTGCGAAGATTTGGCTCAAGGGTGACTGACCAGAATCCTGCAAACAACAAGTTTCCGATCACCCAGCAAGAGATGAGGTATCAAGCACAATCAATTGTGTTTTTGCATGCTTCTACCAACAGCAACTACGTCACCAATACGAACTCAGATTCTATCCGATCCATGGAGAGGCAATTGGATGCACTCTGGTCCCTTGATGGGAGAAGGCAAGGTGACAGATACCATCATCAAACTCGCCTTCGTTCCTCTGCCTTCAGCAAACCACTTGAATATATGAGGGAAACAAATGCAAAGTTGACATTCCAGAACACAGCAGAAAGTTCTATTTTCTGCGACGAAGACTTGCAAACCATTGCTTTCCGGAAACCTCTAGAATATCCCTTCTATACTCTACAGACGTGGAAATATGAATAGATCCCGGCGTTCACGGTATGTGCAGCCGGAACCGACGAGTTTGAAGAACAGGGTTCCTCCCAATCTATCTCGCAACCAGAATTCGTATAGCCACACATCTATAACAACAAGTGTATGGCCTCGCAAAACGGCTACGAAGCTGTGTATTCAAAAGGCGCATTCGGAACCGACGCTGGTGGTTGCATCTTGACCTTCCTAATGAACAATATCCATCCAACTCACCCAACGTTTTCATAGGAGTGTTAAGACTTCTAAAGCGAGAAAACTCGCTTTTCTTTTCACTTCTTTGCCATGCTTGACTGCCTCTCCGATGGTCAAAACTGAGATCGGATTTTACAGAGGCGATCATCATCCTCATCTTGATCATTCTCACCATCCTAGAAAAGATGGGTTGAAAACGTCCAACATGCGTCCTTATTGTCGCTTCTCTCCTCGACGAAACGATTGGAGATACAATAACAACAGACTGAAAATTCGCGTTTGGAAAAGTGCGAGAACTTCGTGTATTTGTGACGAAGATCCGCAGAACACTAAAACTACAACAACATTTATCCACTCCGTTTCTCTGCGTTAGAGAATAAGCTCATGACAGCGGTTGAATCCGAGGATGCCACTTCAAGCCTCATCTCCGGTGGGAGGATGAAGGTGAACTACTTATTCGCAATTTATGCCTCGACTTCGTGACTGAGCCACGCATGCAACCAGTACATCACAGCAGCCATCAATGTCCTCGAAGGGAGCTGGAGATGAACTACCGCTCCAGGATATCATGTCCCGACTTATATTGCTGAGGTTTGTAAGCAGTTAGTACATACTTAGAACAGCCTTCTCAGCTAATTGCGGCTTGTTGCATCACCATTAACCAGAGTGGAAGTCTTCATCCAAGAAGAAATCTGGTTGGCAACAGCTGCAGCAAACCACTGTTGCTTTGTTCTTCTTCAGTTAAACTTTCATGGGGGTCTGGGAGTTCCCCAAGTATCTGAAGCGGAAGGAGCAGACCCAGCAAACCCTCTGTTTTGTTGGATCTGGTCTCTCGAAATGCCTCCACGAAAGTCTCTTGGCTGTTCAAGTGACTTAACTCCACCATATTGGCTGGAGGAAGTTAGTGATTCTCCCATCTGCAGGTATTTTGCCCTTGGCTCAAGCATCTGAGTTACACAGACGTAATATACAGTTATGGACGAGGGTTGAGCGAAGCTTTGTCCGACAATCAGCAAGTTGTTTCTTGCTGATCCTGCTCCAACTGGGGCAAATGTTCCTCCTCTCAACACTGATGAAGTATGACTTGGCATTCCCCTGTGGGGGAAGAAGGCGAAGACGACAGTTGTTGCTCAAAGCATCTTCAATCTCCGAATCAAGGCCCACTGCCAACTGTGGGATTTTTCTGGAGAACTGATATGAGCTGCGTGGTTCTTTTTCAGGGAAAAAGTTGCCTTGTCCAAGTGATTGCTTTTCAACCCAAGGTTGAGGAATTGGAAATGAAGCTTTGAACTTGTCCTTTTCGCCTCAGGTCGTGTTGCTCAAATGCGTGCTCAAAACTGGGAAGATCTCGCGGCTTTCTTGCACCAAGAAACTAATGACCTTGCGGGTCGTGACAAATAACCCATTCAGACTGGTCCATTCGCGATTCATGGAATGACTTGCAAATATCCTCCTTATCTGGGAAGTGTTTCACACGATCGAGAGTTTGCCAAAGAAATGCGTATTAAGTCATGCACTGCTCGGTTCTGGAGCTCGATTGCGTGCACGAAACCTGTCCCATCTCCTTCACATCAGGAGGACAAGGACATTACAGGGCCGTGACAAGCCACCAAAATTGGTTGTTCTTCAACCCATAGCTATGCCGCACAAGAGAGAGTCATCATCGACTAGTCAATTCGTGGGCCAAAGGTGGAACTGTCTCTCAAGACCGTCTTGCTAAACCCCAGTTCAAAGCTGGAAGTGAGATTTGAGTTTTCACTCCTCGAACGAGGGACCAAGCAGCTCCTTGGACTTCATCAGTTAGACAACAGCAAGTAGCTAAATTTATACAGATATGTTTCCGAAATATTCAAAAGTTCCTAATACAGTCTTCAAATATTTCCAAAGTGGACATCGACAGAGCCGTGCTCCCAAATATCAGTTCATCTTTGGGCTAAAGTTTGAGCAGACAGCATTGAGCATCATGTCCGGTGCTTCCTTTCTTAGCCCCTACGCGAATGATCAGCTGATACACATGCAAAAGCGATGAAAAAGAGGTCCCGCATGCACCATGACCTCATGCCCTACCCACCCCATCTAACCACTCCGCGCCCCCAGCACGTAGACACCAATGCCCCAACGCCGAAGGGCTAAACCGTCCACGAAACCCTCTCCGCAAAGCGACCCTCCCCCACTCCCTTCAGAGGAAGAAAGAAAACCATTCCCCTTCTTCTCGCTACCCGGCGAACTCCGCAATGTGATCTACCGGTACGCCCTCCACGTCTCACGGCCCCTCGACCTGGACGTTTCCAACACGCATCTCATCCGACCATTACTCTCATCCCTCTTCGTCAACCGCCAAATGCACTCCGAAACCTACCCGATTTTCTACTCACAGGCTATACGGTTATTCCCACATCATACGAGCAAGTTCTTCTACACGAGGCGCCCGCTGCTGGCGCGACTGCCTAGACGGTACCGCAACGTGGTGACGTGTTTGGATGTGACGTTTGGACCGGGATGGTCCGATCCGCCAAAGGGACATGTGACGCGGGGGAACGCGGTGCTGGGGTTGGGAGATTGTGTGCGTGTGAGGGAGGTGAATGTGCTGGTGATGTGTGATCCCAGTGACGTTATGTTTGAGGGGTGGAGGGGTGGGGATGCTTCGCCGACTGGGTATACCGAGAGGTGTGTGGATGTGCTGGAGGGGTTGTGTGAGCAGTTGCCGAACTTGGAGAGGGTTGTGCTTGACGCGTTTAAGCCCGCTTTGGGAGGGAAATTGGTCACCGCGTTGGTGGAGGTTGTGGAAGGGTTCGGGTTGAGGTTTGTTAAAGGGACGAGGTGGGTGGACGAGGAGAGTGAAGGTTTGGAGACAGAGTTTGGGGGACTCAGGGTAGGGACATGCACGAGTTGCGAGGTGTTAGTAGTCTAGCTAGGCTATGTGCGTGTGGTCGTCATGTCTCGTCTCAACGGGAGTCTGCTGCTCACTGCTGGGAAATCCGGAGAAATCTCAGCTACAGCTCTTCTTGGGAAACGATGGGCTCCTTCTCCCCAGCTAATACAACCGCAAGTCCATGGCGCGTGTGCGCGGACAAGTGGCCTTGATTCTGCACTGGGTGTATCAACTTGGGGAAGAAGGAGCGAGCGGGGAAAATTTGAGGTACACTGAAAGGAGCGGGTGGGGCCGCAAGCCAAAAGTAGCAATCAGTTTACGGCTTCAACACATTTCTGGATTTCTACGACACCATGACTGCATTTGCGGTCGAGGTTGCCGGAGAAGCAAATCCGCTGACAGAGAGACAACTGGTGCAGACGTTGCAGGCGACCTCGTCTTCGGTCCCTCATCAGATACAGACAGGTACCAAACAGCTGCAGACATGGGCGCGGCAAAAGGGCTTCTACACCATGCTGCAGTCGGCTTACCTCGACCACTCGCTCCCTGTGGAATCCCGCTACATGGCTATTATCCAACTAAAGAACGGTATTGATAAACACTGGCGTAAGACGGCTACACACTCAATTTCCTCGGACGAGAAGGATGGCATCCGCTCGCGGCTGGTTCAAGGCTGTTTGGACGAACCCGACGACCGACTTGCTCTACAGAGCGCCCTTGTGGTGGCCAAGGTCGCCAGACTCGAATGTCCCACTGTATGGCCCGATCTCATGCCTTCCCTGGCGCAACGCCTCCGTCAGGCTTCCTCGTCATCACCAGTGCAGCTCACCCGCTGTCTGTTGGTGTTGCTGCAGGTGATCAAAGAGCTTGGGGCTACCCGTTTTCCACGAACACGGCGCCACCTACTTGTCGTAACGCCTGAGCTGGTCCATGTACTCAGCGGGTTATACACGGCCGCAATCACATCATGGCAGCAGCAGGGCAGCGAGCAGGGCATTGCAACTGGAGTAGCGACACTTAAAGTGTTGAGACGACTGATCATCTATGGATACGAACACCCGCATCGTGACGACGATGTTGCCACCTTCTGGAGTTCTTCTCAGCAGTTCTTTGGCTCGCTTCTGCAGCAGAGGCAGCAGACGCCGCTGGTGGATAAGAACCTCGTGCAGCTCGCCAAACTGCACCGTAACATGGCGCGGGACCATCCGGCCTCGTTTGTGCTCCTCCCGCAATCTAGGGACCTTGCCATGGCCTACTGGGGGCTGATCAAGCAGTTTGGGCAGACGTTTTCATCCCGAGAAGAGATTACGGGCGCCAATGCAAACGGATCTGCCGGGAATGGGGAACAACAGACCTCCACCAACGAAAAGATTGCCCTTTTCGGGCTTTTACTGATTCGGGCATGTGTGAAGATGGTGCATAACCCCGTAGGGTCATTTAGATACTCAGCGGGCGAGACCAAGCAAGAGCAGGTTCGAGCAAGGACATTGCTCCGGGAGCAGCTGTTAGGTCTGGATTTTGTGCAGGAGATGGCCGACACGCTCATCGCGCGGTTTTTTGTCTTCCGTGCCAGCGATCTGAAGGAGTGGGAGGAAGAGCCAGAGGAGTGGGAGAAGCGGCAAGACGGTGAAAGCGATGACTGGGAGTTTAGCATTCGATCGTGTGCAGAGAAGCTCTTTCTCGACCTCGCCATCAACTATAGGGAAAGCTTCGTCCAGCCGCTCCTCAGCGTCTTCTACTCCGTTGCGAGCACGCAGAATAACGATTACCTTGCCAAGGATTCGGTCTACACGGCCATTGGCCTCGCCGCGCCCGTCCTGCTGGACGATGTAGACTTTGATCGCTTCCTGAACGACGTCCTTGTGTATGAAGTGCAGAAGCATCAGCCGGGGTTTAATATCTTGAGACGGAGGGCGGCCATCCTCATCGGTCAGTGGATTTCAGTGAAGATCAACAGTCGTGAAGTCGTATTGCAGATATTCGCCCATTTATTAAGCACAAATGATCCGTTAAATGACCAAGTCGTTCGAATAACGGCGGGTCGGCAGTTGGCAAAAGTTGTGGATGATTGGGGTACCACAGCAGAACATCTCCAGCCATACGCAGAGACGCTGTTGTCGAGACTTCTGAACCTAATCGACGAGATCGAGCTAGGCGATACGAAGCTAGTCCTGGTGAATACCGTGTCCGTTTTCATAACCAAGATGGAGTCGAATATTGCACCTTTCGCAGAAGGCATAGTCAAGATTCTGCCAGCGCTGTGGGAGAACTCCGGCGATGAGCATCTGATGAAGCAGAGGATACTGGTCATATTTGTAGCGTTGGTGAATGCAATGCAGAAAGACTCAACGCCGCTGCACAGCATGGTGTTTCCCATCATAAAAGGCTCTGTACAGCCCGGGTCGGAGATGGAAGTCTATCTCTTGGAGGATGCCCTGGACTTGTTGGCGGCAATTTTGTATCAGACAGATCAGGCAAGCCCCGCTCTTTGCGACTTGTTTCCTAGCATCCTGCCTCTATTGGAGAAGGGTTCGGATAGCCTGAGACGGGCACTGGAGATTATCAGTAGCTACGTGCTACTAGCACCAGAGTATGTTCTCCGAGAGGACGTCAGGAGGAAGCTCATCTCAGCACTGGTAGCTCTGCTTCCAGTGCTCAAGACCAAAGCGTATGCAAACGGAATGGCCTGTGGAATAGTTGAGGCGATGATCCGCCAGGCATTCCGTCTTGGCGACGAGATGGCCGTCAACCGGCTCACCGCAGACCTCATGCCGCTTTTCACAGTCGCCCTCCAAACGCTACATGGGTGTTGGACCGCGCACAGCGCCACGGGAACGGGTGCAATGGACCCACCGATTGATGGTTTTGTGGAGAAGGACTACTATTCCATTTTCTCCCGCCTCATCCTTGCAAGCCTCGGCAGCTTCATTGAAGCCATGGAGGCGTTCGCCAAAGGCAAGGGAGAGACTTCACAGGATACAATGAACTGGTTCCTAGAAGACTGGTTCGACATGTTTGAAAACCACAATGATCCGGAGCGACGGAAGCTGATGACTTTGGCTTTGACGAGACTCCTTGAAACACGACATTCGTTCATCCTGAGCCGCCTCCAGAATCTCATGACGGTGTGGACGGACGTTGTGACGGAGTTACGCAACGACGTTGAAGACAACACCGCGGTCACGTCAGACAGCCTTGTCTACAACCCTCCCGAAGAAGGATTTCCCAGCAGTTTTGGGGCGGAAGACAAGCGTAAGACAGAAATGCTTTACAGCGATGAAGTGCATGTAATTAACCTGCCGCAATGGATCAAGGTGTACCTACAGCAGACAATCATGGCGTGTGGGGGAGAGCGCCAGTTTCAGCTGGACTGGCTAAATAATGTGGACCGAGATGTGCTGGCTGCATTTGGGCGACTGGGAATCATGCAGTGATGAATGATAATGTTATTATTACTTCTCTTTTACGGGAGAACATGTGGTGTATCGACCAGTGGTAGAGGTAACATTTACACCTCGTCCCTACAGTTAGTGTTTCAATTCCCGCCGCTTTGGTGAGAGGGGGTCCTTCGGAGTGAAGTTGCAGTGCTATCCCACTTCAAGCAAGTCCAGGAACGGCCCGATCCCGCTGCGGGGGGGGGGGGGGGGCACAAGCTAGCGCACCAACAACCAAAAAAGTCCATCGAGTCGAAAATGGCCGATCGCAACCTCAGCGCAGAGATTCTAGCAGCGGTAAAAGACGGAGCCGCAATCCGAACAGATGAATACTTCCCCTCAGTTCCCCAGCCGCAGGTCAAGGCGGCACTCGACCGGCTTGCGGCCCGTCAGATGATCGAATACGAAACCCGAGACAAAGACGAAGTAATCCTCACTCCCGAGGGAAATCAAATCGCGTCAGAAGGTAGCCACGAGTTCAAAGTATGGGAACTCGTTACCCAAGCGGGGCGGTTATCACTCAATGATGCAGTCTTATCCACTCCCTCTGCTAAAGTCGGACAAGGCAAAGCTTTTGGTCTTAAATGGATTAAAAAAGACGGGAATGGCCTCGTCCCATCTGCTGAAAACGTTCGCGACTCAACCAGGGAGACACTTCAATACGTATCCCAACACGGCGCGTTTGAAGACCCAAAGCTCCAGAAAGAGTATCAAAAACGTAAACTGGTGACCACCCAAAAAGTCATCGCATATGACGCCCGACGAGGCCCGAAATGGGCCGCAGAGATCCCTAGGGAAGTAACAGACCTTACAGCAGAAATGCTCATGGACGGAAGCTGGAAGACTGCGAATTTCAAGCCGTATAACTTCAACGCCTTAGGCGAACCGCAGCCTTCTGGCGCTCTGCATCCTCTGAACAAAGTCAGAAAAGAGTTTCGACGTATTTTCCTTGACCTCGGTTTCATGGAGATGCCGACGTCGAATTACGTCGACTCTGGGTTCTGGAATTTCGACGCGCTCTTCGTCCCCCAGCAGCATCCAGCACGAGATGTGCAGGATACGTTCTACGTATCTGACCCTGCGGAGGCGGGATTGCCGGGTCCGGATCCTGTCTTCGATTCTGCGATGGAGACGATGGAGCGCAGTTCGATTGTTAGTGGGGATAGCGTGCCTACCTCGAAGGGGAAGCTGGATTACGCGAAGTATTATGAGAATGTGAAAAAAGTGCATCAAGATGGTGCGTTTGGGTCGACGGGGTACCGGTATCCGTTTTCTGATAAAGAGACGAGACGGCTGGTGTTGCGGACGCATACGACGGCCGTGTCGGCATATTGTCTCCATCATCTCGCGCTGGCGCCGAGGCCGGTGCGTTATTTCTCTATCGATCGTGTTTTTCGCAATGAGTCTGTTGATGCGACGCATCTGGCGGAGTTTCACCAGATTGAGGGCGTTATTGCAGATTATAATCTTACTTTGGGGGGGTTGCAGGGTTTCATGGAGACGTTCTTTCGTCGTGCGGGTATCACGAGTGCGCTGCGCTTCAAGAGCGCATATAACCCCTACACTGAACCTAGTATGGAGATTTTCTGCTGGCATGAGGGGTTCAAAAAGTGGATTGAGATTGGGAACTCGGGAATGTTTCGCCCGGAGCTGTTGTTGCCTATGGGTCTGCCAAAGGATCTCAGGGTTTATGGCTTTGGGCTTTCGCTTGAACGGCCGACTATGATTAAATACAAGATGGACAATATCAGAGATCTGCTGGGGCACAAGGTCGATTTGGGCTTTGTGAAGGGTAATCCTGCTGTTAGGTTGGAAAAGGACTAGCTATGCTATGAGGCGTTGCGATCAGCTAGACTAGCAGTACAGTTAGGCCGTTTTGTCTTCTGGCTTCTTCCCAGACATGTCCCGGCCCGTGGCCTCGCTGGGTCTAACAGTGCTGCCGTCGCTGTCTTTGGTACGTTCCTTGTTGTCTCCCAGCTGGCCCTCTGACTTCTTGTGAGGGTCAGTCAGCCCGAGATTGCCTTCATATCTGTAATAAGATCAGTATGGTTCATTCTACAAGATCGGCGCAGGCGTACTGTTGCGATTCACCGACCTTGGGTGTTTCCATTGTGTTGGAGGACATTTTGGGCTGTTTGCGGTTGGTTGTAGTGGCGATGAGTGGTGGTGGCGAGATGATGGTAATGACGATGGAGGGGTTGACCCCGCCGATGACGAAATAGTTGCACGGCTTATTGGTACAGATTACATACTGCTCATCAGTCGTCCAAGTCCACATCCATGTCCATGAGGTGTCTGGGTTGTCAGTAGATATCACCACAGGGACATGCTTCTTACCCTTCGTATATCCTCATAAACTTGGCCACAAACGCCTCGAGATGGAAAATCACTTTACTCCCGAGACGGATGCGGTGTTCGTAGAAGGCACTCCACTTGACCACGTCGCATTTGAGACTGTCGTCTATTTTGGGTAGCAACTTAAACGTCAGAGTCTTCAACACGGTGGTGGCGGGAATGCAATGTGTAAGGAGGTCGTAGAGCTTCGCCCTGACTTGAAGTATTCGCTGCGGCGACCTCTCCTCGATGATTTCACTTGCAATCGCCTCAATCAGCGCCTCCCAGTCTGGGGGTGGAACAGGTGTCTTATCCGTCACGGTTTCACTGCAATGCCGATCAGTACCACAGACTTCCGATAAAGAGGTCAACTGACTTTTGCGCATGCACAGCCTCAAACATGAGCAATGCTCGCCGCAGATTGCGGTGACATTCGTGCGCAATCTTCCTTTCCAAGCCTTCGCACGGTTTAAGACCTTCCTTCTCCCCTACCGTCGCCAGCACAGAGACAATTTCGTCCTCCGTCGGCGCCGCCACCCGCACCAGTAAGCAACGCGATCTGATTGGCGCAATAATGTTGCTCGTGCTATTCGCAAGCAAGATGAGACGCAAATTGGGACTGTATTTCTCCATGGTGCGTCGGAGTGCGGCCTGGGCGTCGCGCGTGAGATGGTCGGCCTCGTTGATGACAACCACCTTGAACCGCTGCTTGGCATTGAGGTCGACTTGTGCTGTTTGAGCTACTTCTTTGAGCAGATCCTGCACCACGACACGGTCATAATTGGCCACGTCGCTGGGTGTGATCTCCAGATGATAATTGCTCGACACAATGTTGAATTCCAGTTTCCGGTTGCTTGTCGTCTGGAACACGCGCGCATCAATCTTGATCTTCTCTGCCCCAGGCCCGTATAGCGCTCGCAGCGTTGCGCTGATCCGCGTCTTCTTGCCCGCCCCGGATGGCCCGTATATCAACAGATGCGGAAAATCGCTGCTGTCAGCCAGCGCCCTGAGTCGCTGCGTAAGGCCATCATGGTATGTCAGATCTTCCAGCGTCCGCGGACGGTACTTATCAACCAAAAGCGCCATTTGAGAGCTCTTCCAGACGCAACGCGCAAAGGTCGCGCCCGCACGTGAGCCAATTTCACGTGATGTTCATCTGACCAAATGTCTCGCGATTTGACATTTCATCCAAGGGGGAAAACAAACAATTGTTCAAGATCTACGCCTCTGCTCTTGGGAGGTACGTGGGGTTGACGAAAAACGCCCTGTGACCAGCCACCCTTTGACGCAGCTGTCGCGTCGGACGAAGTTATGAAAGCGGCGAAACGGTGTGCAGAAATTTTCTCAGTAACCGCCAACCCCCTCTCTATATGCCACAGTTTTGCAGGGCTTGCAGCTTAGCGACTCGGCTCCGCCAGTGACGGCGTTCCTCAACCGAGATGGAAGGAAAGAGCGTTTATCAGATCAAGTTATCAATCAGCGCTAACCTAACGTGGGGGCAAGCCACATGGCCATGGCGTAATCTGGACATCTGATAAATTGATAAGATCATCCGATAACTCCCGCACATACCAAAAGGTTCTTGCCTTCTGCGTTTCCTGAGTTCCTGTTATCATGGGCTGGGACGTCCTCTCGCAGCTGCGTAGCCGCAAGGTCTCCCATGACACTCACTCTGTTACAGACCTCGGCACAGATGGCAAAGACACAACTTTTACCAAGTCTGGGGAGAGCAACGATGATTTGAGCCTCAAAGAGGCTAATGAGAAGGAAATAGAGACCAACCCTAACACAGTGTCCAAGAAAGACCCCATTGGTGTCCAAAAGGCCGAGGCCGCTGCATTGGTATGGAGTAAGAAGGCGGTTTATGCAACTTATGCATGGTTTGTATTTCCACGATCAAACTCGCCGCTGCTGACATGATAGGGTCTGGGTGTGTTTCTTCATGTTGGCACTGCAGTCGTCCATCATGACGTATGCCACCGTTGCAGCGTATTCGACTTTCTCTGCAACGCCGGCATACACCACTGCAAGCATTCTCGGCAACATCGTCGGCGGTGTGCTGAAACTTCCCATTGCGAAACTGCTAAATCTCTGGGGCAGAGCAGAGGGTTTCGTCTTCGGATTTACCATCTATCTCGTTGGGCTGATCATCCTCGCTGCCGGGAGCGGTAGCACTTCCTATGCTGCGGGCTACACGCTGTACTGGATCGGCTATGATGCCCTCTACCTCATCATGGATGTCTTCGTTGCCGACACTTCGGGACTGCGTAACAGAGCGTGGGCATTTGCTTTTGTCTCGACTCCTTTTATCTGCACCGCGTTTACTGGTCCTTTGGCTGCCAATTCTTTTCTGGCGCATACAACTTGGCGCTGGGCTATAGCCGCTTTCTGCATTATTCAGCCTGTTGTCTTTTTGCCGCTGGCTGTAGTCTTCAAGTTCTATCAGAAAAAGGCGCAAAAGATGGGCCTTTACCGTAGGGAGCCTTCCGGACGCACAACCTTGCAGTCGATCGTTCACTACTTTCATGAATTCGATGGTTAGTTTTGCCACCCAGTTGGCATGTCTACTAACAGTCGGTAGTCATCGGTGCCTTGCTTTTGATGGCTGCTTTCGTCATCCTGTTGCTGCCCTTTAGTTTGATCACCTATGCCCGCATCACGTTCGACTCGCCGACCTTTGTGGCAATGGTGATTGTCGGAGTTCTCCTCTTTCCAGTCTTTGCCATCTGGGAAAAGTACTTTGCCCGCACTCATTTTGTTCGTTGGGAGCTCTTCCGGCAGCGTACGCTCCTCGGCGCCTGCCTCCTGGCCGGTGTTTTGTTCTTCAGCTTTTACTGTTGGAACCTGAACTTTTACAATTTCTGCAAAGTCGTATACGCCTTGAAAGTTGCTGATGCCGGATACATGACGCAAATTTACAACGTCGGCTCCACCTTTTGGGGCGTCGTCTTTGGTGTCTGGGTTCGCAAAACGAAGCACTTCAAGTATGCCTGTCTCTGCTTTGGCCTGCCGGTCCTTTTCCTCGGCGCCGGTCTCCTGATCCATTTTCGGGGCGAGGACCACGGCATCGGATACGTCATCATGTGCCAGATCTTCATTGCTATTGGCGGTGGTATGCTCGTCATCGGGGAAGACATGGCAGCCATGGCGGCATGCGATCGTGAAGGAGTTGCCATGGCCCTTGCTTTGATTTACTTGTCTTCAGCTATCGGCGGTGCCATCGGTGATGCCGTTGCTGGCTCAATATACGGCGCTACCTGGCGCAAGGCGGCCATCAGCAAGGGCCTCTCCCCGTCCTTTGCAGAGGAAATGTATCTCGGCGGGTACATGAAGCAGGAGATGTTTATCCCCGGCACCATGGAGCGTGAGGCCTTTAATTATGCCTGGAGTCAGACACTCAGATGGGGCGGTGTCGCGTCCACATGCATTCTCATCCTCGCCATCCCGGCAATCGCCATGTGGAAGAACTACCGGGTCGACAAGAAGCAGAACAAGGGCACTGTGATATAGTCGTCGTGCTTGTACATTCCGTAGTTTATACAGAACAATTCTAAGGCTTCATTGCCAGTCTGTAATGTCTACCGTTTGTCAGCCTATGTGATACGACGCCACAGAGTCATGTACATCTGATAACTCGACTTCGAGTGTGCTTCTTTCGAGTCTTGGGAACCGATGTTAAGCTCTGTAACGATGGACAAGGCCGATTTGTTCTTGAAACGACTGGTCGTAAGATCCTCCACTCGCAGGCAGGGCTTCAACTTTCCTAGGTGAAAGGGGGAATGAACGCTACGGATAGGCGATCTTCAATCCCACCCATCTACCCCGTGGAGTTAGATTTCATCTTAGTCGGAAAGGCCGCGTGGGATGGACGAGAGGCTTGGCATCTGGGTTTCTCACCTCCAATCTTTCCACTCCACAACATCTATGGGTTTTCCTCTGAGTGAAAGTGAGAGAACAACCCTGGAAGCCCTTCTACGCTAGATGATATATACGATGGAAGGGTACATGTTTGGGTCTCCACGAGAAATCTGGGTTTCTAACAGTCTGTTTCGCTGAGGATGAAATTGCTAGGGGGGCAGAATGATGTATTGAGCGCAGACGCATTAAGGACACAAGAGATTGATCATGGGATGTTCATGAACTGGATCGGCGGGGAGGATTTCGACGTCTGTTTCTGGTATTGTCCACTTCGAGTCTACGGAAGTGAACGTGGCTAGGTAGAAGAAATGATTGTGGCCCAATCCGTAAGGATGACCAAATGGGTCACTTGGGTGCAGATCGGTTCAGCAGCCTATTATGTACGATAGGAAGATTCCACTGTTCACGTGGTATGAAAATATTTACAATCTGTCATTATAACTTCCATGGAAGATAAATCGGGCACAGATATCTCTCTTTGAGTGTGAAGTGTTATCTGTGATCGTCACCAGGACCGAAACAAGGGTCTATATCCCCAAAACATACAGGAACATTGTACGCGTTTGTGCCTCCATTATAACCCGCAAATAGCAAGTCCTGCAGATTACCAGGTTGCTGGAAAACCTGCAACCAAGTGGCGAGGGCGACGTGTTTGGGCTGGGCCACATGACGCTCTAGTGGTACGACGTCGGGCCTGGGCCCTCATGATCAGCAACGTTACCCGCCATCATGTATGTCAGCTCGCCTTAATAGGGCATACGAAAAGTAGCAAACCGAGAGCTGCGAAGCAATTACGATGTCGTTGAGGGCGCAAGGCTCTCTGAGTCAAGGGTCAGCCCAGAATAGCCCAGTGCTGACATGCTGACGGGCCGACTACAGCTAACTTCCGGGCATTTACTGAAAGAGAGTCACTGCCAGACAGGACATGACCTACTGCCGTTCCGTTTGGGATCGGCCGTTACCCTTGCAGAGGCGCAGACGATGCAACTAGCTCCCTTCTAGGCCTAGCGTGGCTGCTCCCCAAGCTTTAGTGTGGGTAGCGTGCAGATGGTCACAGCCAAAAAGGTTGGGGGTGGAACTATTCTTAGCAAACCCCCACTCCCGGCGACCGCAAGGCGGCGCCGGCGAACGAATGAGCGGATGGCGGCACGGCGCAGCACGGCAGGGACTGAGGACGGTTACACTGCATAGATAATCGGCCGCCGGACGGTTGTTGGGGATGGCGGGGAAGGAGCGCAGCAGGGTCGACTCGACACTGTTGCCTGATGCCGCGCCGTCCGAGGACGGCATGAGCGGGCGATGTACAGTAAGCATTGCAGTTATTGGTGCCCCCGACGTGGGCAAGTCGACGCTGATCCTTCACGCGCTGGGACTCGACTCCTTACCTCGATCGCAGTGCACCAGACGCGACGTGTCTCTCGCTTCTACCGTGTCGGTGTGCCTGGTTGAGCTGCCAATTGACGACGTAGAGGTCAACGACGATGATACAGTGGCTTGGCCCGACACGGTTGACGGCCACAAGATGCCACTAATCAACGGCGCCATAACCATGTGGGATGTCGGCCGAAAAGGCTCGATTGAGGATGTGCCCGAAGTTTTAAGTGAGTCGCCCTCGGTTTCTTCTTTGGAGGCCACTGACCGCCATCAGGCGCTATCCACAAGTCCCGCATTCCCTCGCTTCTGGTCTCCTCCAAATGCGATCTATTGCCGGCCCAGCGGGCCATGGACCCGGCCACCGTCGAGCGCAAGGCCGTTGGCCTCGTTGGTACCCTGCTGACAGCGAGGACGTCGGCGTCTGATGGCCCTCGAAGCTGCAAACGCGCTTTATATACGCTGCTTAAAGCCATAACGTCCAGGCCCGAGACGGCTGAGTTGCCACTAAGGCCGGCTGAACCAGCAACTGCAGGCTGCCAAGATGAGTCGGATAAGAGCTCTGACGAGGCCTCAGAGCCTGATGGAGCTTCCATGGACTCAGGCCAAACGTCTGGCGTGCTGTCGGTGACGGAGCTGGCAGAGAACGGGGCGACGTTTGACGAACTCGTCGATCGGCTCCTTGCCCAACCAACATCTAAAACAGACTCCAAATTCACCGCCATATTTTTAGCCTTGTACCGCAAGTTTGCCGCACCTGGGAGACTTCTGGATGCCGTTATCGATCGCTTTGATAATGTCGAGCGCGACGGCGGCGCGCCCATGGCCACGACGGTGACGCAGCTGCGCATTCTCGCCATTGTAGAGCAGTGGCTGAGCCAGTATCCCGGGGACTTTGCGTCGCCGTACTCGCGGAAACGTGTGCGCGCGTTTGTAGCGCGTGTGCGACAGTCGCAGATATTCGCCATAGCCGCCAAGGAGATGAGTGCACATGTAGAAATGATCCGGGAAGACGACGACACCGGCTGGGCCGTGACTGACCATGAGCGGGCACACCGTGGGCGTAGCTCGTCTCTGTCCTCCACAGCGAGCACGCTGCTAGAAAACCCCGAGGAAAGCCTCAGTGGCACGACGCTGGTCGACGAGAAGCCGCTCGAGCCTGGCCCTCCGCGTGTTCCTCCTTACACAGCCGGCGTCGAGGCTGCCCAACGCGCAGCGCAGTCGCTTGTGCCGACGCCCAAAAAGCCAATAACAAAGGTCGAGTGGCGGCAGCTCATGGATCTTCCAGACGATCTCATAGCCCAAGAACTAACACGAATGGACTGGATCATGTTTTCCTCGATCCGCCCGCGCGACCTGACCCGATATCTGTCCCAGTCCGAAAAGGTCCGTTGCAAGAGCCTCGTCAACGTGACGCGCATGGTCGATCATTTCAACCACCTGGCGGCATGGGTAGCAAACTACATTCTGTTTCGCGACAAGCCCAAGCACCGGGCGCAGATGGTGGAGAAGATGATGCGCATTGGCCGCAAGCTGCGCGAGCTGAACAACTACAACGCGCTGGGCGCCATCATCGCGGCCATCAAATCCGCCAGCGTGTGCCGCCTCAGTCAGACCATGGAGCTCCTCCCGCCTCAGGTCGGGCGCGACTGGGCGCGGCTGGAGGTTCTCATGTCGCACCCAAAATCGCACGGCGCTTACCGTCTTGCGTGGGAGAACACAACGGGTGAGCGCATTCCTTATCTGCCACTCCACCTGCGTGACCTTGCCGCGTCCGAGAGTAACACGACCTACCGCGACGACGAGCAGCAGAAAATCAACTGGAAAAAGTTCGAAATCATGGGTGAGGTCGTTGTTGGCATGCAGCGCGCCCAGGGTATGCCCTACACACACCTCAGCGGTATAAAAGGCGACGGCACTGTCCGTGAGCTTGTTCTCGATGTTATAATCGAGCGGGATGAAGATGTGAGACTCCAATTTTCGAGTGGCGTTTGAAAGCTAACGTAAAGCAGGCATTGTACCAGAGAAGTCTGGTTTTAGAACCCTTTGAAGGTACAGGCACCACAACGGAGAAGTTGAAGAGTTTTTTCAAGCGATAGCTTTTTCCAACTAAAGGGAAGAGCAAAGTAGGTTTGGTTACGATGCTAATGATCTTTGATGAAATGTGAGAATTAGATGTGAGTCGCAAGTCTGTATCCTACGACTGTTGCATGAATTAATCTTTTTGAACTTGATGGGGTTGGCTACGTTGAATTGGTTTTCACACAGAATGTCCCTAACGAAATACAGTTCTACTCAGTGAGGCTGAGAGGGATGTCTAGTTAAAGGGGACGAACCGATAGTGTGGGTACACTAAGACGTGAATAATTGTATAGTTATATATACTGCATACATGAAGGGACGATGTTCATGGTCATAACGTGACACATCCCTCAACTTGTCTGCACTAATGTCCTGAAGTCCACGAATTTTTAGGGTGAAAAGAGTCGAGCTTTCCTCTTGAGCAATCAACCTTACGAAGAACAGAGGCTACAATACTCTGAGCTTGGTGTAGCTTGTGACTTCAGCCCCGCCAGATTGCCATAACCGACACGGGGAGGGAGGGGGGGGGGGTGAATATTTCTGTCCCTCCCTTTCGTTATAACTGTTGGATTCAAGCATTGCCGCTAGCGCGTATGCAGGGCACTTGCATAGCAAGTCAGCGATACCTCCTACACTACCAGCTGCACCCTAGGTTTTGTCCTCACAGAGGTTTCCATTAGAGTCATGTCGCATGCGACATGGTGAATGCACCCTGCTACTGTTTGAGGTGAGTCATGGAGTAAGTCTGCATGCTGACGGTCTTACTGCATGTATGACCACTTGCTTACGGTACAAGCATTTGGTCAGGTGTGCTGGTGGTACGCATCTTTTGCACATCAGCCACTGAAAACTGTAATACTGATATCAGGCGCAGAACCTTTCCTCCCACAATCCAGCATGAATCCTTTAATCAACAACCCCCTACCCAACCACTCCCTCCCAAATTTTCCTCACCTCCCCCTCCAACTCCACAAACTGCCCTCTCACAAGCCAATGAAGCACCACCAACGCAGCCGCAGGCGCAAACTCCCCCCTCCCCAACCTCTCCTTCACCTCCTCCACCCCCATCTCATGAAAAACCTCAACCTCCTCATCATTCTCCCTGGGAACGTACCCCGTACCCGTCAAATCAAGCTCATAGAGGAAAAGCTCACAAGGACAAACAAGGCCCTGCTCCCCCGAGAATCCTCTCCCAGTAAGATTCGTAAAGCGTAGCGTTCCGATTTCTTTTGCGTGTTGCTGGAGTAAATGGGCGGGTAAGGAGGCTTCTTCTTCGCCTTCGGCGAGGAGGCATGAGAAGGGTGTGGAGGTGGATTGCATTCCCCCGCCGATGGTCGCGTCGAGGAAGTTTGGGTAGGTGTATAGATAGGCGGAGCGGCGGGGAATGAAGAGGGTGGGTTTTTTTGCGGGTTCGTTCGGGGGGGTTAGTTCTGCTGCCGCTGATGATGGATCACGGGTGCATTTGTTGCCGGCGTGTGTGGAGGTAAAAGCAATGGCGTAAACACCTTGGGTCTGGATCCCGAAAAGGGCTGTCGCAAACCGCTCGATAGTGACTTTTCCGTGTGTGTATGTCGGGATGGTGACTAGCTCGCTGTGCTTCCCGCAGAATAGGTCGAATTTGCCGGATTCGATGCATTTGTTTACTACTTCGGCAAGGGTAGAGGTTATGTACTCTGGGGTTTTGTCTGCAGGGGTATTGGGAGGTGCAGTTAGGGTGATGGTTCGGGGGGCGGTGTGGGAGATGTGGAAGGATGGTGTCCAGGGCACGAGGGAGATGATGTTGGGTAGGAGGACCCCGTGTGGGACGGAGCTGAGTGGGAGATAGAGAGAGTAGTAGTAGGCCGAGTCTGGGACATAGCTTTACATGACGGTCAGATTGGCAATGAATTGAAAGGTAGATCTACTCGTTGATGCCCTGAATGAGGGATAGGAAGGGCGGTGGGGAGGACATCTTGCAGGCCTGAGTGGTGAGTCTATAAGTATTGATGTTTTCGTCTACATACAGGACAATGAACCTCTGAGTATTCGATTCGTAGGCAACGCCTTCTGCTCCCTAATTTTGAGGTGAAGTGAAGGAAAGCTCTACATGCCAGATGCTTGCATTAATGGATCTAAATTCGTCCTGCCACGGCTAGGGTTAGGATTATGTCAGCCTACCGTAATCGACACCATCAACAGCATACGTAACAACAATGTCCAACAGCAATCCCCAAATCAACGTTCTGCTTACGACGCTCCCGGGACTCAGCCTCCCGCGAACACTTTCGCTCCACTTTGACAGCAGCACCAGCGTCTCATGCGTTCTCAACCGAATCTACACCCTCCTCCCGCCCTCCACATGGCCGAGCATCGCAGTAGCCACAACCTCCCGCGGTCTGCCCTTACCATTGCACCGCAATATATCCGATATACTCCCTAGTGGGCGAGGCCCCATAACGCTACATCTAACCTCGCGACTTCCAGGCGGAAAAGGCGGCTTCGGGTCGCAGCTGCGAGCGGCTGGCGGGCGGATGAGCTCGCGCAAGAAGAACAGGCGGGGCAACGACGAAGACATCAACGGCTCCAACAGAAATCTTGATGGGAGGCGTCTACGCACGGTTAATGAGGCGAAAAAGCTTGCGGAATACCTGATTGAACAGCCTGAGGCGGAAAGGAAAGAAAAGGAGAACAAGAAAAGAAAGTGGGAGGCTCTGGTGGATCTTGCGGAGAAGAAGGAGCGAGAAATTCAGGAGGCTAGTGCGAAGAGGGGCAAACTGGATGAAGATTTTGTTGAGAGGAAACGTTCGGCAGAGGAGAGGACAAAGCAGGCAGTTGTTGATGCGTTGAGGAATCATGTGGGGATGGAGAAGAAGGACGTGGTTGGGGCAAAGACGGAGGCTAATTTTTTCGGGTGGGATGATCTTGATGAGGATGATTCCAGTGATGATGATGATGATGTCAGTAGTGAGAGCAGCATGCTGGAGGAGAGTAGTGATGAGAGTAGTTTGAGCGGTGAGGAAGAGGAGGAGAGTAGCCTGAGCAGTGAGGATGAGGAGGAAGAGAGGCAGACTGTAGCCAAGAGTTGACAAGACTGCTTATGATATCTGATCTATGAGTTGGTTATTTTGCCATGTACTTATGATCTTATAGCACTTTTGCTGCAGCTTGGACACCTCGATCGCAGCCGGTTACAGCTGACATTATCCTATGGTGGATGCCGATGATCCTTGAAGTTCAGCATTTAAGCTAACGAGAGCACGCACTGAGAAAGACGCAAGGATTGTTGGAGTACAGTAAGTGGCAGTAGAGAGTAAAACACCATGATACGGAGCTTAATGGATAAGCACTTCCTCGTAGACGACGGTGTGAATTGGTCTTGGAGGATCATTGGATCTCTCAGGTGGCTGTCGCAGGACGGCCAAGCTCGACACGTCAATAACCCTTCACAGAGCCATAGCAGAGGACTCTGTAGGTGGTCGAGCTTCACCCGTATCCCAAAGCTTTACAGACCATCCGAGTCTTCGAGCCTCTCCTCGCTATTGAACATGCACGACGTGAAGGCCATGGCATTGTTGTATTCTATTCGTTGACCTGGGCCAGAACGTGTGCCGAGTCCACACTGGTGTTGTTCAGGATGCTGCGGTACCAAATTTTCCAATTGTCCGTATTCAAAATGGTTGGCTGAATATCTGCATGTTAGTCGCCAACACACGCGACTTTCATACTTCGGTATCGCTTATCCAAAGGCTTTCCATGCGTCCGTGGAGACTGTTGTTGTCATTCTCTGTGTACATAAACGTATCCCATCGTTGGATGCGGGCTTTTCTACGTCCGCATCTTTTCTTTGCTGGGGGAAGTCCCTCCCACACAGATAAAATGGGAAGTTTGAGTAACAGCAGCTTCAGGATGAGCATCGCTTGGAGGGGACTTGCTGGCCATGGTTTCTGCACGCCTGGAATCGGATAAGGTAGTGGTGTCTATGTGTGAGGATGCATACGCATCTATATAGCTCCTTGTGGCCCGAGTACCAAGTCCTCTGGGATTCAGTGGGCCAATAGATGGGCCGGATTGTTCCATCTATAAAGCCCCAGATGATTTTATCATCCCGACCCTGTTTCCTCCCAATGGCTTTCATATGTTCCTCAAAGTAAAGGGCTGATCTGCCATAGTCGAGTTGGGTAACTCGGGCGATAGAGTACTATGCACCGAGCAATATCGGGAAACCCTTTGTATCGACACCTGTATTTGATACTTGATAAATCGAAAAGCTTGGTGACGCGACTGACAGCGTAAAGATGCCAAGCAGTCAAGACTTTGATGAGCCCCTGCACGACGTTAGGGACGGCGATGAAATCTATTGCAAGGTCAGTCAATAATTCAGCGATGGTTCAATCAACCTCACCAGATGGGAGTATGTTCATGACCGTAGCTGTGGCAACCGGACCAGGATGTGGGGCATGGGTGACCGGTTTCCAACCGTCACTCATCACTGGCTGCTTCCGCCGCGGCCCAAGGTTCATCTTGTCCACAGCTAGCGCATCCTTGGCCAAGCCAGTGTGGTTCGTGACGTTGTCGAAGATCCACATGGGCTCGCGATTTCTGTGGTCGAGGACGAATGGGAATATTCGCTTCACTTTCGCAACATGCTGGCCCATGCTGGCACCATCTTAGTAACTGCCCTTGTCGACCGGCATATACTCATCAGAAGCGCGTGGTATGCCGAACTCTCTAAGGGCATTGTCTAAGATGCTGGCAGACACTCATTGTGGGCTGCCGGGAGCGACAGCTCCCGACACCATGATGTTAAAAAACCTGCTTTAACGAGAGTTGGTCGATATCCTCTTCAAGCTTGTCGTGCATCTTTGTTAGGCACCCAGCCATTACTCGCCAGCCGCGGTCTTGGGCTTGGCTTCTGGAGGTTTCCAACACGTCTGATTCTCGCCTGCGCGCCTCAAGGATGATCAGGATTTCCGATGGCGCGGAGATCGCCTTGGCCGCACTTAAGAGGCGTGCAGCTTCGTCAAAAGGTTGTACCCTTCACCTTCGGTCGTAGATGCATATGCTCCTGATGTACTCATGTGAAGCGTCTTCTGTTATCGTGAAAGGTGCATTCATCGTGGGCAAGCGGAATGTATCGCGTCTGACCGTTGGGCAAAAGCGGCTCATCGGCCGGATTCCCGTCCTCTGTCCATTTAACAAAGAGTGGAGTGAGGCGCTCCCACTCTCCCAAGTTCTCCTGACGTGACTTCACCACGTCCGGAAGAATGTGCCCACATGAAATCACCACAGAACTTCCAGTCCTCCAAATGTACCGAGCTTCGTTATGTGCTTAAGGATAAGTATCTTCTCTAAGACATGTCAGCTCAGGTGTAGAGGACGTGCGCCATCTTTCTTGAGTATGCCGTGAGACAATCTATCATTTCTATGTCGGTGTACTAGCAAAGTCCCACTTGTTCAAAGAGTGCGAGTCCATGCCATTTTGCCCGATCTTAAGATACCGTTGCCGAGAAACTGGATCCACCAAACATAGTTGACATGATATTGACACTGACCAGCGCAATGCTTGAAAACCAGTCGAATCGACTCCGCAATTGTCCCTCAATGAAGGTAAACCGGTCATGATTTCGTACGAGAAACGCGAATTGAAACCTACAGACCAGTTGATTCCCACCGCACACACCTCCACTATACGTGTCGGGCCGTTGGCGATAATTCTTCCTTGACCTTATCTTCTTTGACAGCTACGGGAGCAGGAATAGTATCATACTTTATTGCAGACTTTAAGCACTTATCTGCAGGGGCAGCAGCCGCCTTAGACTTTTCCTCGGAAGTGGGCGAAAACAGCTTAGGGTTGACGACTGCCGGAGCTGTTGAGACGTTTTGTTCAACCTCTGGAGCCGCAGAAGTATCAATGTTAATACTTTCATTTGCAGTCTCTTCTACAGGCGTATCCTCTTCATTGTGCGGTGAGACAGTAGAAGTGGGATTCTCCCAAGGCTACGCAGGCACACGACTGGCCTATCGCTTCCGCCGTGCGATCGCCGCGCTCTTTTCCTTCGTGCTAACTCTTTTTTGGAAAGTCGGGGCATTGTTGCGTTTTGCTGGTGAAGAACAGTGCACCTTGGGGAAACGAATTTTTGCCAAGAAAGTGCAGGGTCGCCTTAACGATTAGTCATCGTTATAAACCCATCTGGCGGAATGGAATGGGTGATATGCACCGTTTGCGGCTAGTGCAGGTGCGGGGAACACCACTTCAGGCGACTCACAAGAATTGTTCCAAGATTTGGTTGGCATGAATACAGTTCCACGAGTACCAAGGCAATTGGAGGAACCGAGGAACATGATCCATCAGCCCATGGCTTGCTAAGCGGTTGCAGCGTCAGGGCGCCTTGAGGCTGTCAGACTGATGCTAAGTCAGCAATCACTCTCATGTCGACAACGTTCCCGATTTGCAAATACGGGAACGGTGACGATGGTTTTCATCACTAGAAAAACCGAACTCTTCGACATTCCCCGTGGTTGTGACCTGTGCCCCGATGCGGGGTTGCTGATCGTTATCTCATCTATCTGGATTTGCGGGGCAATGCATATCAAGTGCAGCCGCCGTGGCGACCAGCAAGGTGAAGATGAAAGTGATCATTCCAGCTCTTCGCCCAAATGAAAGGCCCGAGCCCAACTACCGAAGACGTTGAATATGGCGGCATCGTCGTGGCCACGGGTGAGAGCAAGAATGAAATCAACGCCTCAGGCCACATCCAAGAGCTGAACCGCAACTTCAGTCTCCTGTCGTTAGCTGGCGTGGGCCTTTCTGTTGGAAATGTATGGCCAGCAATTGGAGGATCAATCGTAGTTGCCATCTTTAATGGCGGGCCTCCAGGCGTCCTGTACGAGTTTCTCACAGTCTCCGTCTTCTACTGGTTTGTAGCAGCCTCTCTCGCCGAACTGGCATCTGCCATTCCCTCATCGGCGAGCGTCTACCAGTGGGCCACCATCACCCCAGGACGCAAATGGGGCAGACCGATAGGGTTCTTTGCCGGCTACTGGAACTGGTTAGGGTGGACGATTGGTGATGCGGCCATGACAGCCATCGTATCCCAGAGTATCGTGCAAATGTGGGCAGCGAACCACGCAGATTTCAAACCCAAGGCATGGCACGTCTTTGTCATCTACACTATCATAACATGGATTGCATGCTTGACCGTCTGCTTCTTCAACGTTGCCGTGCCGTATTTCAACAAAGCAGGCATCTTCTTCGTCTTGGCTGGCTATACAGTCATCCTAATCACGGTAACCGTTATGCCATCACGCTCACTCGGCGGAAAAGGCCACGCAAGCTCCTCAGTAGTCTGGAAAGAGTGGAAAGCTGATCTCGGCTACCCAGACGGCTTCGTCTTCATTTCCGGCATGCTGAACGGTGCATACTCGGTCGGCACTCCCGATTGCACCACACATCTCGCCGAAGAAATCCCACATCCGGAGCGAAACGTCCCAATTGCCATCCTCTGCCAAATGGCCATAGGCTTCGTGACAGGCTTCAGCTACCTCATTGCCATCCTATACGCCATCAACGACTACGACGCCCTCCTCAACTCCACCTACCCAATCGCAGAAATCTACCATCAAGCCACTGGCTCCGCAGCGGGAACCACAGGTCTACTATTCCCCATCATGCTCTGCATATTCATGTGCGTATTGGGCTCGTACGTGACCTGCGGCCGGGCATTATGGACTCTCGCCCGCGACGGAGCCACGCCCTTTCCATCATTTGTTGGAAAAGTCCACCCCAACCTCGCCGTGCCGTTCAACGCTACCCTTCTGTGTGCCGTGCTTATCACAGTCCTCGGCGCGATATACATGGGTAGCACCACCGCGTTCAACGCTTTTGCTGGCAGCTACATCCTCTTCTCCTCCAGCAGTTACATCGCTGCGATTTTGCCGAATTTGCTCTGTGGCCGGAGACATGTCCCCGCTTGCGGAGCGTTCAAGCTCAAGGGGTGGAGTGGGCATTTTGTCAATGCTGTAGCGTGCGGGTATCTGGTTATGTGGTTTGTGGTGTATTGTTTTCCATTTTCGTTGCCGACGGATAGGAAGAAGATGAACTATGGGGTTGTGCTTTGGGGTGGGTTTACGCTCATTGTGGCTGCGTGGTGGGTGGTTACGGCTCGGAAGGGGTACGTTTGGGCATGCTTTGAGAGGGGAAGTGATGCTGACGTGATTTCAGGTACGAGGGGCCGCCTCTGGTTGTTCCGGAGGAGGGTCATGGGAAAAGGGAGTTTAAAGTGGTTCAAGTCAATTAGAAGATGCTGTTTTGGATATACTCCTGCTTTCACTTCCTTTTTCGCTGGCGATCTTTTCTAGCTGCCTATATCTTCTGGCAAGCCGACTCATGTATAAAGAAGGGCCCGAGTTTCGGTTGGATTCGTCCGCGAGGTCCTGGCAAGGTGGTTCAGGGAGCTCCGGCCGAGCATTACTGGAACCATGGTAGCCCAACACGAAGGAGGAGGAGGAGGTTCTATGTCCATTTAAGGAAGGCTCAATCATCCCAAGAGTAATGTCATAGTCATCCCGCAAACCTCAGCGTGGGCTTTGGGCATTGCATTCGTCCGAAACCCTGTTCAGCTCTCGACCGCCGCGTTGGTGGGCCGTTGAAAGACGACATTCTAAATCTCGGCTTTGGCTTGGTCTGCTACCGATGAAGGGGCTACAGACCGCTACTGAGATAGATCTAGTTATACCTGGCTCGAGGTGGTTGTTTGTTTGCTCTGGAGCGCATGGCAGAGCCTATAGGCAAATGACTTGATTTAATCGCGAATGCATCTCAAGTACAGTATTCTCTTCACAAAACCCTTTGAAGCTTAACTTTGATGCATTCAGGATTTGCAACACGTTCACATGCATTGGCTGCGACGTGACGCCACCAAGCATAGCAAGATTCTCTTAAGGTGATGTCTCGGACGAATTTGCGAGTTTACGATACCAGACTTTTCAGGTCGAAAATGACACCAAGCTAGAGCTGCATCTCCGAGAATGTGCGTTGACTAAAGCTAAGCGAGTCGGCTTGTTGGGTACAGCCAACATTCACATGGTGGCTTGAGAGGTTAGCAAATCCTTTTGGCTGCGTCAAATTGGCGACATATGTGCGGCTTGTGTTAAGGCTCTACTTATTCTGTAGACCAACAGGGCTCGTGGGGCACCTGTAAGACCAGACCTAAGACGTGATGGAAAATAGAAGTGAAGGCAATCATACTTGACGGAGGAGCCTTTTTCGTCCGGAGTGGTATAGCCCGCATTAGGTAGATCAATTGTGTGAGGATGTCAATTGCACAGATCTGTGCCAGTCTTCCATTTCAACCTGGCTTGCCAACAGCATCGCTTGGATAGTTTGAGCACCTGCCACATCTGCCGATGATCTCTCATGTCCGCGCATTTGTGGCTGTCGATGAAGATGTGGGGATGCAAGGCACGTAAATCAATCCCTACCCTTAGAGAGGTACATAATCGGAGTGCCTTCCCAACGACCGCAAAAGTGCGTACATGATGAAGTTGGGATTGAGTTGATGCAAACAATGAAATTCTCTTTCAGGCTTGGAAAGAGAGCTTTCTCAAGTTGTACAGCCACATCGCTCAAAGATGTTGACGTTTCACATATCGCTTGCGATGATGACGTTTGTAATCACGTGGCTTCGGAGATTTTGCACTGCACGTGGAATTTAGCGCTGTGAGTACTCTGCATCAGAGTGCCTGATATGTTACCAGTTAGTGTTAGCGCTTCCAGGAAAAGAGACATCATTGTGGGTCTTGGTAAGCGCTAATTTCGATCAGCTCTCAGACAAGGCAATTAGACTGGAAGTAGCCCCAGCCAAGTCGTAGTAGGATAGATCTCAGATATGTGGCGGCAAACCTACGAGTTGACGCGAGGGAAATTGGGCGGGTGACTACATGAAAAGGCCTCAGCCTGCGCCGCACAAGCCGTGGCTTGTGAAGCGAGAGGCACATGCAGCGCTGCAAAAAGTCAATCGTGGCTTACCATTTGGCAGGTGCAACGGCAGGTCTGCCGGGGACCCATGGCTGTACCGGGTTTTTTTAACCACTGCTTCGGTGCCAAGACTGGTACATGTGATTTACCCTGAGTATCTAGCCTTGTCAGTCTGCTTACCAGACCCAGCTAATGACGTACCGAGTAGACTCATGACCGCATCCATCCAGCAGCCTGGCCAATTATCGTCCCCACCCGGTGAATTGGAGGCTGCTGGCTCCGCGGTCTTGGCGTCATCATTATCCCGAGGTGCGGCCGATTCCGTGGTCTGTGCCCTCCACCGGCTCACAATTTCAACCTTTGCACCATACTTCACCAACCTTCAATCTACCCTTTTGCACTCACAGCAAATTCCCTCATCCTAACATTTTCCCACAGCTAGATGCTATGCGAACTTGTTACTGCTGATCATACTCTCCCTTCCAACAATCCTGATCCTGCTCGCTTGTCGGTGATTAGTCGACGTCAGCACTAAGAGAGCCCCAACGCAGCAACCCGCCGAAGCACCCAAACGCAGCACTCCACCGAAGAACCCAAACGCAGCCAACCCCAACGCAACAACTGATCATAATTACGCCCTGCGTAATATCGACGTAGCTCATTGTAGCTGCCATAGCGACCGACCCATAGCGACTGTGACTACGTATCGACCGTAGAACGCCGTAGCGGTAAATCGAAGTAACAGTATCGTCTATCATGGCTTCTTTGATGAAATCGATGAACCTGTTCGCCAAGCATGACGTATCCGAATTCCCCGGAGTTCTGATCTCTCTGGAAGAGGCTCATCATGTCGCTGCCAAGGAATCCAAGACTGACGAAGTCGTTGATGATGGACGTTCTGGCAGCAGTCAGCCCGGCCTCACTCTTGATACTCTGCGAGCAGAGGTTGAAGATGATTTAGCCGCTGGCGGCCATGACACTGCTTACGACCGGAAGGCCAAAGTCATTAATCGAGCCATCCAAGATATTGGAATGGGTCCATATCAATGGAAGCTCTTCGTACTTTGTGGATTTGGCTGGATGGCTGATAACATCTGGCTCCAATCGGTAGCCTTGACTCTGCCGTCAGTCTCGGCTGAATTTGGTGTCGCCAGTACCCACGTCCGATACACGACCATGTGTCTCTTCATTGGACTCTGCATAGGAGCAAGCTTCTGGGGCATTGCTTCGGACGTTATTGGCCGCCGCTTGGCTTTTAACTTCACGCTCTTTCTCGCCGGTGTCTTTGGACTCGCTTCTGCCGGTGCGCCCTCTTGGATTGGCGTCTGCGCTCTGTATGCTTGCGTGGGCCTTGGCATTGGAGGAAATCTGCCCGTTGATGGTGCCCTCTTTCTTGAATTTCTGCCTTTTGCATCGGGCAATTTGCTGACATTGCTATCCGTTTGGTGGCCGGTAGGCCAACTGATTGCATCACTTGTCGCTTGGCCGCTGATCACCAAATTTGGTTGCGACTCGACGCTCAAGTCCTGCGCTGTGGTCAGCAACGGCGAACCCTGCTGCGGAAAAAGCAACAACATGGGGTGGCGATACTTCATCCTCACCATGGGCGCATTAACCTTCTTCTTCTTCATCTGCCGGTTCGTCTTCTTCCACCTTTTCGAATCGCCCAAGTTTTTGCTCTCCCGGGGACGCCAGTCTGAAGCTGTTGCCGTTGTACATGGAATCGCCTATCATAACAAGGCGAAGACGTGGCTCACAGAAGATATTCTCAACGAAATTGGTGGGCATCCTGATGTCGCCGTCGACGATCGTCTTGGGACGACGGAGATTATTCGTCGAAGCCTGTCCAAGTTCTCCACTCAGCGTGTTGGGCCTTTGTTCCATGGCCGGAAACTTGCAATGTCGACGATTCTCATCTGGACAATCTGGGCTGCTATCGGCATGGGCTACCCTCTCTTCAATGCCTTTTTGCCGCAGTATCTATCGCAGTCCGGTGGGGGTAAGCCTGAGCCGCCCAGCGTGACCTACCGAAACTACGCAATCACCTCCATCGTCGGTGTTCCGGGATCCATCATTGCCTGCTTCACTGTTGAGATTCGATACCTTGGCCGTAAGGGCACAATGGCTATCAGCACCCTGATTACTGGTATATTCCTGTTCCTGTTCACCATCTCCCCGAATCCAAACTTCCAACTTGCCTTTTCTTCGCTAGAGGGCTTGTTCCAGAACGTTGCATACGGGGTAAGTCCTTTTGCTTCATGAAAGAGGCTTGAAGGCTAATATAACCAGGTCCTTTACGCTTACACACCGGAAGTCTTCCCGGCACCGAACCGTGGGAGCGGTACGGGCATTGCAAGCTTCCTCAACCGTGTGGCCGGTCTATGCGCACCCATCATCGCTGTCAATACTGCGACAGCAAATCCAAAGTCACCAATCTACGCCTCTGGCGCGCTGTTTTTCATCGCATTTCTGGCCATGATTGGGCTGCCTATCGAGACCAGAGGAAGGCAATCTCTGTGAGATCTTCAACAGATTGTATGTATGTGATGAAACACGATTGAATACGAATAAACGCGCAATCTCTCCACGGAATGCTGATGCCGATCGCGCCACTGCCCTTGCTTCACGTGCTGGGCCCCTGATCTAAACCTGATGCAACAGAAACCGAACACGCGACTGGGAGAGCAGACGTTTCACACATGGTAAAGGATCACATCATTGCATATCATCCCATCTTCCCTTCCTCAGCGGATCAATCTTTTGCAACGTGGTTATCCACTCTCTCCTCTCATCCTCTTCCACATGACCCTGCAGATCACAGCATTGCAAGAGCGCCAGGAAGAGGTACTTGCTCATCTCACCTTCATCTTTCATTTCGCGTAGATTATCCAATTCCTTCTTTACAAAGTGATGATCCTCCTGCTTATCGGGTCCCACAAAATCCAGCAGAAAGGAATGATAGAACCAAAGACTCTGATCCGCCGGGTCAGTCCAGAGCGCGGTAGTAACCCACTCGAACTCCTTTTCCAAAATCTCGTTTCTCTTGTCATCTCCCCTATCGCTGATAACTTTTGGCAACAGCTCACTCCGTCTATGCCAAGCCGAGAAGTTGCTCAAATCCCTCTTGACCATATCCGTCGTGTAAGCCCATTCACTTTCCGTCATAGACGTATCCCTCAACTTCTCCAGCTCAGCCACAGCAAGGCGTCTGTAACCCCAACCATGAAAGTTCCTATTGTCTAGGGACAACATCTTCCCGACCAAACCCAGCTCCGTCTCCCAAAGAGCGGCAGCCATCTGGGAAGGCAGCATTTCCGTGGCCGTGCGAAGCAGCCACAGCCGATGATTCCAGATCCAGTAGCATTTGGGCGTCTGTTTCAGCAGCGGCAGAGTGGATTGCAAATCCTCGTTGATGAGGAGGGATATTTCCTTTTGCCCTTCTGTACAACCCTCGGACAGCACGCCATTTTTACCTGCTTCCTTGGTGAAGTAGTCCCCCAGTAGGATCCGGCGCCAGTTCCAGACGGTGTAGTACTCGGGGTTCATCCCCAGCAGGGCAAGGATTAGGGTATACGTTTCATGGGAGAAGTCTTTGTCGCGCATTCGCTGCCGCACGCTGTCTTCTAAGGATCTGTATTTCTCGATCTGCGCGCGTTCTTTGGCTTGTGCTGCTGAGGATTTGGGTAGGGCTGGTGCAGATGGCCGTGGGACGCCGTGCTGCATCAATTTGTTAACACGGAAGGGAAGGGATGGAAGAAGGACATACGCTGACCATGGCTTTGGGGAAAATCACTCGACGTCCTCCCTATCTTGATGGTTGCACATGCCGTGCTGTTCAATGCCAAGCTCTGATTGGGTGGCATCCAGCGGACGCTAGTGGCTGCTCGGATGTGTTGTTCCAAGTCACCGCTTAGTCAGCGTTCAGCAGGACATCACCAATTGGTCTGCAGATGGAAGGAGCGGCCATGCTTTCTTCAATCGATGATTCATCTCCAATTATGCTCTTTAATGGAGCAGAAAAGTTCAACATTCATAATTGGCCACTAGCCAAACAGAACAAAAGGGTTATTTATCCTTACTGCCTCCAACCGGATCTACATGGCACGGTACTGCCGCGCAGGGGGTTTGAGTGATAGGTCTGAGGATGGAAGCACTGAAAGTTTTTTGTCTGAGAGAAAAGACGGGACATCAACGCCTACAGAGTCCAGCCCTAGGCTCTCTCCAACCACTCCCGTGAAGCCACAGTTCTCTCCTAAATGGAACCTGGATTCGCCATTGACAAGCCCAGAACAGAATGGCAGAAGAGTCGTTTCCTTGAGGTGCCTGGATTTGAAAGATAAACTGGAAAGTATCAGGTTGCGACCTTCAAGGGCTTATATGCGGCTGCCAGAGCTTCCATTGAGCCCGATATCTTTGCTGTCCTCACCTTCTAAATCAGTATGCAGTCCTGACGAACAGTTGTATACACCCCCTACAAGCCCAGAGCCAATCCCAAGGAAGTTGCATCTGAAACCGCATCGGTTCAGTTCGGTTAGAGGTAAGATATGGAAGACTCGTGTCAACTCGGAGCCTCAAAAGCCTACGAAGAAGGATGAGTTGGAGCCTTTGCCTGATATTTCCAAGAGGCAGCCATCCAAGGCCATTGTGCAGCTCGATGGCGAAGGTTCGGGCCCACGAAAGAGAGTGATTTCCCCAGACAGGTTCATTCCGAATCGTGATGCAACTCCTACAAAAGAGGCCTTTCATACTTATGTACCACAGGCAAGGAGGAATCCCAGAGATGTCGATCCTTTTGTGCCGTCCTTTCAACGTTCTCTGCGGTTTGCCGAACAATACGCAACCCTTCGAGGGCCACGGCCGGCTCCTCGGCCTCCTGGAAGGCAGCCAACGCGTGTGACGGCTCGGCCTGTCAGCCAGGGAACTGTTTGGACGGTTGGAGGTACAGCTGTGATTGAAGGGGTTGCAAGCACTACGACTGGCAGAGGCGGAAGAATGACGAGTGGTTCCAGTGCTCCGCATCATCTTGCTGGATTTCTGGGCCCAGCTATGAATGCACAAGATGTGGCACAGCATAAGGGCCGTCTAGCTCTTGCCATGGATATTGACCCTGCTACCAGGATGGTCGGTAACAGTCCACTACACGTGGCACCCAAACCTCGTGTCTGGAGAAACGGTAGATGGGAGACTACAATGCCTTCTACCCAGACAGCCACGCCCAAGAAAGCCACTAAACGTGATGTTTCCACCCTGCCTTTTCGGGTACTTGATGCCCCAGCGCTGCGCGATGACTTTTACTGCTCACTGCTGGCCTACTCCCCGACGCTGGACCGACTAGCCGTGGGTCTCGGGCCGCATGTCTTCCTCTGGTCTGAAGGTCTGCATTCGCCAGATGTACCTGATGCACTCATGGCTCCGGGCATGGCGCATGTAACGTCAATGTCGTTTAGTTCCACGGCGGGTGGCGGCAACATACTTGCCGTTGGGAGGGCGGATGGACGGGTAACGCTGTGGAACCCACAAGAGCTCGATCCAAGATGTCACGGTGGACAAGAATCACCCGTGTCGGCTTTGTGCTTCCGGCCGCAACCTGTGCGACGACCGTCGGCGCGGGATCCGCTTTTGATGGTTTGGACGGAAGAACTGCTTGTTAGAGACGAAGCCGGCCAGGTCTGTTTGTATTCCGTCGAGTGGCCCGATTCCGACCTGCGCCATCTCTGGGGCTGGCCGGGCCGCATGAAGCTGCTCGTGCGGATCCAGTGTCATACGCAGCAGGTGTGTGGACTGGCCTGGAGCCCCAACGGCGAAGAGTTCGCCACTGGTGGCAATGACAATGGGCTGTACATGTACGGAAGACGCAAAGTTCTTGCCTCGAGTACGTTGGGCGAGGTAGGCCAGGTTCTCCCCGGCGAGGAGCGACACGTCGTGTTCCTCAACGCAGCCGTCAAGGCAATTGCATTTGCACCTTGGTGGCCGCGCCTCGTCGCTGCGGGTGGCGGCAGCAACGACCGATGCATCCACTTCTTCGACACCCACTCGGGCGCCCGCCTCGCCACCATCGACTGCCAAGCACAGGTCACTTCGCTGGTCTGGTCCCAACGCAAGAAGGAAATTACGGCTACTTTTGGCTTTGCGCAGCCGGACCACCCCTATCGCGTGGCTGTCTTTGCTTGGCCGAGCTGTCGCACTGTTGTGGCCATTCCATGGTGGAGCGGCGAGAGGGCACTTTGGGCAGTGGCCTATCCTGGGAAAGGGGGAGTTCAGGGACAGAAGGGAGACAAGGAAGAGCGTGAAGGTATTGCAATTGCCACGAGTGATGCGAGTATCAAATTTCATGAGCTCGGCGGCAGAATCAATCTCAAAGACGACTGGCAGGGTAGTCCTATCTTGGAGGGAGTATGCTTTACTGAAGAAGTGGAGAGGGCTATTCGCTAGCCCGTGTTGTTTGACCTAGGATGGATAAACAAGTATTTTACCGTATCTTCCCTATGAGGAACACATACCGCATGAAGAAGTCTGGCAAAAACTTTGACTATACCGCAAAAGCATGTGATTGGCCAGCCCAAACTGAACAGCCAATGGATATACTGACGCAAGTGGGGTCCTAACCACACCCATCAACGTCTGTCAAAGAAATCAGAAGCTATCGGTCCAAATGTCAAACACGCAATGCCACCATGCCGCGCAAGCGGACCCAACCGGTCTCCGCCAAGCGACAGGGTACATGCCCATTGAAAACTACGGCATCATCGGCAACATGCGCACCGCAGCCCTAATCGGCACCGACGGCGGACTCGACTTCCTCTGCTGGCCCAACTTTGACTCGCCCTCCATCTTCGCCCGCCTTCTCGACAAAGACATTGGCGGCCATTTCACCATAACCCTCGCCTCTGGAAAATCAACCGTCAAACAACAGTACATGCCCAGCAGCAATATCCTGCAAACAACCTTTTGGAACGATGCGGGTGTAATGGGCATAACAGATTATATGCCACGTCCGACTGTGCGTAGGGGGATGATTCCCACCGAGCCGTTGCGTCAATGGTTGGTTAGGGGCGTGGAGTGTATCCGCGGGTGTGTGGATGTGTGTGTTGAGTGTTTGCCCGCGTTTAATTATGCGAGAGATCGGCATAGATTGGTGTTTGGTGAGGATGGGAGTGCGGTTTTTGAGTCGGAGGGCCTTTCCCTTGAACTTACCGCTGTGGTTTCGGATGAGGGGCTTGTTGCGAAGTTTGAGAAAACTGAGAAGGATGCTTCTGTGTCCAAAGTGCGGCTTACGGCTGGGCAGAAGGTTTCGTTTGTGTTGAGGGAGCGGAGTTCTACGGCGGAGAGGATTTCGGTTGCGTTGCTGGATCATTGTCTGGAGATGACGAGAAAGTTCTGGTTCCACTGGATCCGACAGTGCAACTACCAGGGACAATGGCAGGAGGCAATCCACAGGTCGTTGTTTATTCTTAAACTACTGACTTTCGAGCCCACTGGTGCTACCGTCGCGGCGCCGACTTTCTCGCTGCCGGAGGAGATTGGTGGGACTAGGAACTGGGACTACAGATACTCGTGGGTAAGGGACAGCAGTTTTGTGATTTATATCTTTTTGAAGATGGGGTTTAATGAGGAGGCGGAGGCGTATATGCGGTTTATTGAACAGTGTGCGTTCAAGAATAAGGCGCCCGGGGGTGGACTGCCGATTATGTTTACGATTTTCGGAGAGGTGGAGATTCCGGAGATTGAGCTCAGTCATCTTGCTGGATACCGTAACAGTGCGCCTGTTCGGATCGGGAACGGGGCTGCGTTTCATACACAGCTTGATGTCTATGGTGAGCTCATGGATGCAATCTACCTCTATAACAAACACGCACAGCCGGTTTCGTGGGACAGATGGGTGGGCGTTCGTAATATGATTGACCACGTATGCACCATCTGGAAACAAAAGGACATGTCCATCTGGGAGGTGAGGGGTGAGATTCAGAATTTCACGTACTCAAAGGTGCTGCTTTGGGTTGCCATTGACCGTGCTCTGCGTTTGGCAGATAAACGGTCCTTTTCGTGCCCGCAGCGGGACCGCTGGCTACGAACACGAGATGCTATCATGGAGGAGGTCATGGAAAAGGGTTACAATAAGGAGCTGCAGAGCTTCATCCAGTCCTATGAACATCCAGACGTGCTGGACTCAGCGATGCTAATTGCACCGCTGACGTTCTTCATCGCGCCGAATGATCCTCGCATGCTATCGACTATTAACCGCATCATGAAACCACTTGAAAACGGCGGGCTGTGGTCTGCGGGGCTAGTCCACCGATACGACACGGCCGCGACTCATGATGGCGTTAGTGGCGACGAGGGGGCCTTTAGCATGTGCACCTTCTGGTTGGTGGAGGCATTGACGAGAGCGGGGCGTTATGACGCATCGTACCTTGAGCCCGCAGTCAACACGTTTGAGCGCATGCTAGGGTTTGGGAATCATCTGTCCATGTTCAGTGAGGAGATTTCCAACTCGGGCGAGCAGCTGGGCAACACGCCGCAGGCGTTTAGCCATCTAGCTCTCATCAGCGCCGCGTTCAACCTCAACCGCGTGGGGAGGAAGTAGTAGCAGCTGTTCATTTTCATGCAAAGTGGGGTCAAGCGCGTCAGTGACATGCGTTGACACTATTGCTGAGATCGGTAACACCGAGTTCTATTCCTTTAGCCATTTTCCTATTAGTGCATGCACGGCAATACACTGCTCCTCACCGACATTCTGCAACTTCGATAAACTCTGAGAAAAACCGCACCCGCGTTGGGCGATTTCTGCGCTACTCGGCGTTGAGCGCACGGCAGTGAATACAGTCTCCACCCCCCTGCATCCCCCCGCTTAGACTTTTTTGTTCTTGTAGTCTTCTTTATAGCGGATTCGGGGCTGCTGTCTGACCCATGTCTTCTCTGTATAGCCGGGATCCAATGGGCTCTCACCACAACGTATACGGTCGGACCAAGTCCTACCGTAGACGTACTGGGCCTCCACAACCCATCTGCGAGGATGAAGCGACGTCTTTGGCCAAGGAGCTCGCAACGACGGATATATCCTCAGACGAGCCGCCCGCTAAGGGTCTTGTTGATCAAGAACCTCTGCTTGTGCCGGTCAAAGAAATCCGTCCATATCTCGCAATGAAGACGCATCAAGAGTCGGCTAACTCAAGGACCCCTCTGCCTCTAACACCGCCTCTCAGCGATGGTGGAGATGCCCCGGAGCTGCACTCTCGTCCGGCCTCGCCGTACGCTTATACACCGCCGCCGGATTACTTCTCCCCGTCTTTGGGTCAGGGTCAAGACCGTTTAAGCCCTCAACGGCGTCGACCAAGACCAGCTAATATGAGGCTTCACCATGATGCTGCGCATCAGGTTGCTTCTGCTCCGGGTTCCCCAACCAGAGGTCCAAAGGTGGTCCTGTATTCGGCCCCAAGCTCACCAACTTTGCAGCCGTCATTGCCAAGACCAAAGAAGGTGGTCGTCTCTGCGCCAGTGTCCCCGACAAAGTCAAGGTCTCCTAGGACTTACTCCCTGCCGAGCACGGATGTAGACTGGAGTACGCTGAAGGCTGTTCACGCGGCCAGGAAGGGTGGAAGGTCGGTGGGGAATTCGAGGTCCGGTTCGCCCTCCGGAGAGATCAGGATCAACTCTAGCGGCTCAGTTACGTCCACAGGGGATTTACTCAGAGACTCCATTATGAACCGAGAGGCCGGGAAATCGCGGGGGGTGCAGTGGAAGAAGGATCTTGTCGAGTCGAAGGCGTTTGATGGTGCAAAGGCTGTAAGGGGACCTGTTCCTGCTAGACACAGTTCAGCCTCTTCCAGTGATGACTCGCCTCGACCAAGCCGTCAGTCAACTCGTCTTGCCACGAAAGGCGTGATTTTGAAAGACTTTGCAGATGTTAGGCCAGCCATTCGAGAGACGTCGGACAGTTCAAGCAGCTCTGGTGGACGTCCCAGACTGACTCGGGGAACCTCTGCTTATGTACCCAGTGAGTCTGGGTACTTGAGCGCGTGCTCTTCCGAAGACGCAAAGACCAGACCTGGCCCGGACAGGACACAGTCTTATACTGCTGCCAAAGCCGTAGAGCCCGAGTCCACCAAGACTAAGGTTAGCAGGACTGTCCCCAAGAAGACTTCTTCTAGCAGCGATACCCCCAGCAAGACTACCTCCAGCGGCACTGCCCCCATAAGGGCCGCCGTCCCAGAGGTTAAGAACAGCTTGGTGTTTCTTCACCCGCGCAGCTGTCCTCGTCCTGAAGTTGACTCCACGGACTGGTGCACCATTGCAGGAGCCTCATATCTCCTTTTGTGTCCGCAGTGTGTCGATCACATCAAACGATACCATCCCAGCCCGACCCTCCGCCATATATCGCCCATGTCGTATGGTTCCCAATGCTCCCTCGGAATGTCGCCGTGGGTGCGTCTGGCCTGGCTGCTCACCCTCAAGCGTCGGCTGCCAAACTTGGACCTGCTGGAAGACATGGCCAAGATGGACACAGCTCCCGACCATAGCCGACAATGGTATGGCATTGTCAACCGCGAAGGTAGCTTCATTCGTGGCTTCTACGTATCTGCTGCCAGCATGCGCAAGCTGGACCAGCTACTGCCTTACATGACGAAGCTGTTCACGCCGTGGCAGTCTCGCAGCTTGCCGTCGTCGGTTGTTTGTGCCCTGCAGAATGATAATGGGCTCTACCTCGATGAGCTCGTCAACGCTCACACGACGCTAGACATGACACGGTTCTCTGCACTGTTGAAAAAGTGCCTCCGTGTGCGCCCTTGCAGCCGCGACGTCGTCATCACCGACGGCTTGTGGCACTACGTGCCGGGCGTATCGGGGCTGACGGTGTGTGAGGAGTGCTACGAGACAGTCATCGAGCCTTGGGCTGAGCGCGGGTCCGAAGTAGCACGACGCTTCAACCGCACGCTGCAGCCGCTCTATGGCACATATGGAAACAGCTGCCAGCTCTACTCACGACGCATGCGAGATATCTTTTGGCGCGCGGCCGAGAGCAACAATGGCACATTGCTCGAGCGGAAGGGGGCGGAAAGACGGGAGATGGAGACACGATTACAGGCTAGACTACGGGAAGCCCAACGACGTTGGACAGGGGACAAGCTGAGGCGCGAACTCGAGTGGATCAGTGGCGAATGGCGGCGCTGGGAGTGATAGGGTTTAGCCGACGTTTCTCCTTTTGTTACTAGTTCCGCTGGCTGCCTTCCCGCTTCCCATTCCCCTTTCGACTTTTTCCTTCATCCTCTGCGCAACCCGACCTGTATTAATAATGGGCAAAGACTCCTTCTCCGATGGTAGGATTAACACCCTAAAGTTACTCTTGTTGTCTCAGCTGACTCTTCAGGCGATGCCAAAAAGGGCGCTGGCCTCTTCAAGACGCGATGCGCGCAATGTCACACTCTAAAGGAGGGCGAGGGCAACAAGACGGGACCCAACCTCCACGGTCTTTTTGGGCGTCACACCGGCTCAGTCGAGGGCTTTTCCTACACGGATGCGAACAAGGGCGCGAACGTGGTCTGGAAAGAGGACACGCTGTTTGAGTACCTGGAAAACCCCAAGAAGTACATTCCTGGCACTAAGATGGCGTTTGGTGGATTGAAGAAGGCCAAGGACCGGAACGACCTGATCACCTTTTTGCGGGAAGAGACAAAGTAATGTATCAATAGACGGTGTTTCCTGTAGCTATCCACTCTTTGTCCTGTAGGTTTCATCTGTCCACCGAGACGGAAGAGGCGGTAGCTGTCATCTGCAAAACGCTTAACCGAAATTGGCAGAGGCGACGCTTCCAGAACAGGCTAGAACGTGGGGCTTGACATCATTCTATTCCAGGCCCCGCGCCTTTGTTACATTGAATCGCATCGATCCACCATGAGCGGCCGCAACTTTCGTGGGGGATACGCCGGAAAGATAGCTGCTAGCAACATATCTCTACCTAGTCGGTAAGGCGACCTAGCCCCTGATTCTTCTCTATGCTGACTGTTGCAGCATCAAGTGCTCGCGTTGCGGTCTAGTCAAGAATTTGCAATCGTATTCCAAGAACCAGCAACTTCTCCTGCAGCAGAAAATCCACCGAACTACTGGCTTCAATGCGGCTACCGAGGGTGTTGTTCCCTGTACGATTTGCACGGCGGCTCAGCAAACCGAGATGCAGTGTCAGGATTGTGATCAATGGAAGGCCAAGGAACTATTCTCCAAGACCCAACGCCGAACGCCCGATACGGCTACTTGTTTCAAGTGCATGACTGCGCGCGCAGACCTCGAGCCGGGAGGGTACTCTGACGACGATATCGATGACGACTCTGATTCGGATAGAGGCTACGGATCAGACCATTATTCAGACGACGGGATTACCAGCCAGCCCGGGACCATGACGGGTATGAGCTTGCGTGGCGGAACTTCGGCCGGCGGCGTGCGTCTGCCCATGACCAGTGCCGGGCCCAGCACGGGCCAGTCGGCTGCCAGCACCACAGCGGAGCCTGCGCCACAGAAGAAAGGCAACTGGGCCAGGATCGAAAAGGTGAGTTTGGATGCAGTTCTGTCTGACGATTGTGTTGACATCCTCCAGCGGCCTAAGCAGCCCAACGTCGAGGCCCGCGCTGCCATTGGGCAAAAGGAAACGAAGCACAAGGATGCACACCCGGATGATGATATCGAGGTGGCTTCATCGGATTCGGAGTAGACTACGGGCGTTTATGATGTAGAGTCTTTGGGTTCTACGTGGGTAACGCATTATGATATCCCATTATCCTCGTCTCAATCGTACAAGTAGAATACACTAAGGGCTAGGTATAGTCCATCATGCCCGCGAACTGTTCCAGGCTATCCCAGAGGTCCTCCCAGGCCGACTTTTTCTTGACTATCTTGTCCTTGACCTCCTCTTCCTTGTTGCTCTCGTCCTCTCCCTTGCTGTCTTTAACCAACGACGTCTTCTCCTGCCATTCCACCGCATTAGTCTCTACCTTCCCCTCCTCAGCCACCACCGTCTCCCTCCCTTTTAGTAATTCCACCTCCCCCCTCAACTCCTCAATTTCGGCCCACGCCTCCTCTAATTCCTCCTCCTTCTCCTTCAACAAAAACAAATACTCCTCATTCTGCTCCACCACATCCGACAACCTCTCCTTCAACTGCGCCTGCACCTCATGCAACAACTGCAGAATCGATCTCGCATTCGTCACCGAAACTTTTGACGGTGAAGACCTCTCCGCCTCCATCCCATTAAACGCAGGCAAAGGCGGTGAAGAAGGAAACTCCACGTCCACAACCCCAGGAGGGGAAGGCGACTCGCGTCCCTCCCGCCCCTCCCCCTCCCCCTCCCCCTCTTCGTCATCGAACAAGCCACTACTCTCCACCTCCGCAGGCAGTCTCGTCTGGCTATGTCTCGCTTCTAACTCGTCTTCGACTTGCGAGATGAGACGCTCCGCGTCGCGTTGTTGGGAGGGGTTGGAGACTTGTTTGCTTAAAGTAGTGTAGATTCGTTCGAGACGGAGGAGGTATAGGTCCGTTTGGGTGAATTCTTCTTCGTCGTCGGGGTGGAAGTGGGGGGTTGGGGAGGGTGGGAAGTAGGGTGAGGGGGATTCTGGCAAGAAGGGGGAGTGCGCAAATGAGGGGGTTTGGGGTAGAGCTCGAGGGAGGGTTTGTGGAAGGGCGGAGTCTGAGCCTGGCGATGAAATTGGGGGGTCCATTGCGGATGCGCCGGCTGAACCTTCAACTGCGTCGGCTACGTCGGCTGCGCCTCGTCCGGTTGCCTTGCTTCCCCTTGCACGCACATGCTGGTCTGTTGATGGTTCGCTTATTGGCAGCATACTTTCTTGCCCGTTGCGCTTGGGTTTTGGGTTGCGGTCGTTGGGTGTCAACTTCTTCGTTGGTAATACATTTCTAGGTAAATACCCCTTGGGAGGGACGTGTCGTTGTGAATATGTTGTTTGTGAATGTTCCAGGGTGGGGGATGTGTTGTTGTTCCTAGTTATGATGTTGTTGATGGTTGTTGTTGTTGGAGGGAAATGCGATTGGGATGTGATTGGTCAGATGGGTCGGGCCGGGTGGCAGGGGTGATTGTGGCCCATGTGGGGAGTAGGGTCCATTGCGCTGGATGGCGGTGGGTATGTCGCAACTCCATTGCGTGCAGTGATGTTTTTTCGTGAAATAGTTGCATAGGGATGGAATAAACATTGCCAATTCGTAATTACGATAGAATATGTACAGATACATGGAGCAAGCCAAGAACAATACACCCCAAACTCCACCTGCTAGTGATAACGAGACCATCTCCTCCAAGAGATGCTGCTGTTTCTCCGAGAGTTGTCGCTGCTCGTCCGTGCTGTTGGTTGGTCGACAGACGGGCGCCGATTTTGCCTTCGTTTTTCGTAGTCTTTCAGATATTTTGACCGAACGACGATTTTGATCTCTGGATCACAGTTCATAAACATATCGTACATATCAGGCCTTGGGGCTATACATGGACTGGCGATAATCAGGTCAAGGGCACTTTTCTGGTTCTCATCGCGGATGTTCAACAACCTTTTGCGGTGGTCGTTGTCTGGCAAGGAGTCAAGAATCACCTTTGCCCGTGCTGGCTCTCCATCGATCGCACAAAGGTGGAGCACTGTCTGTCCATCGTAATTCTGTGAGAATACCAGGTTCGATACCTTGAGCAGCCACTTTATCATCTCAGGATCCTTCGACTTCCTGACTGCCTTATGCAGAAGAGACCATTTTTCATCGTTTTCCTGGGAGAGGTTTGCTCCTTTTCTGTGAAGCTATTTAGCGAGCTCCAATTTCCCGGCCTCAACAGCTTTGAATATTGGCGTCTCGCGAAATTTGTCTTCGGCTTCCATGTTGGCAGAGTGTTTAATCAAGAGTCTTGCAATGCCAGAATTGCCTTTTCCTGCAGCGATATGGAGCGCTGTTAAGCCTTTGTCATCGCAGATATTGACGTTCACTCTGGGAGCATTTTTAAACAAGAGATCTATGATATCCTCTTCATTCCTCTCCACGGCGTGCATGAGCACGGTTCGCTTAGAGCTTCCTTCTTCACACAACATGTTAATGTCGACATCGTCCAAGCTACTCGGATCCTTGAATGGTTGTTTGTCACCACGCTTAATGGCTTCTATCAGATCATTTGGTGGAGGCTTTAGGTCCTGTGCATTAAAATAATCAATGCTGAAGCCTTGGGTCAAACCAGTATCATTGCTTAGAGCATTGTTGGACAACATTGTAGTTGCGGTATCACCACTTGGAGTATGCTGTAACGAAGCCAATTTTCCAACCATATCTTCACGCATGTCGTGATAGACCTCATATTTCACGTCCATATTACCTGCTGTTGTGATATCCATCAGAAGCTGCAGACAATCAACACCCTCCTGACATGCGTCCTTCCCATACTCTTTATGGGCGGTTTGAGCGCAGTCCAATGCATTCTCGAGATCTTCGGCTCTCTGTGTAGGATTATCCTGGTACTTTTGGAAAAACAAAATCGCCAAGGTCAAATTGTGCGAGGGAGGCAATTTGGCCACGTCTGGCTTGTCACCAAACACGGAGATTGCTACGTCCGTTTTGCCTTGTTTTTGGAAAGCCCTGGCCAATTGGTTCACAAGATAATCGCGATCTGTGAAAGGCACGCAGTATCCTCGTTCTCTGTATTCAGAGTCACTAATAGCGTCTTGGAAGTTTATCGCGGCCTCGACAAAGTTCCCACCATTCATGTTTGACTCTCCCCTCTCAATGTGTCTCGGAATGAATGCGTTCAAACTTTTGAGTGACGCTGAAGGCTGTGAAAGCAGCACATTGGCGGGCTCACTCAAAGTGACAGCGTCAGAGGCAGTTTGTGACGTGCGTGCCAAAGGTTGAAGAGCTGCAGCAGAGGGAGATGGCGGCTGACACTTTCCGGGGCCGCTGTTATTGAGCCCCTCAGACTCCACAGCCCCATTAGCATTTGGGTAATTCCCAAACTCTTCGTCATCGGGCGGTTGTTCCACGACGTCTTGCTGACGAGCACCATTTGACAGATTGTGCTTCAAGCCTTGGACCAATCTGTTGATGTTTTGCACCTCCGTGTTCAGCTTCGTGAGAGATTGTTCGATTTTAGTATTGGTGTGGAGCATCTTGGACGTGAGGGCAGCGTTGAGATACTGGGATAAAAGACCAGTTTCTGCCAGTAGCTCATCTCGGTGCTTGAGCAGTTCACTGTCCTTGAAAACAATCTTAAGGCGCTGATCAAGTGTAATATTCTGTTGGGATTTCGACTTGAACAGGAGCTGGTCAATGCGTGTATAAAAAGACAAAGCCTTTTCAATACTCGCGGCTAATCCGGCTAAGAGCGCTTTATCGATATCAGAGTCCGTGAGTTCAGTTTCGAGAACTGCTCGGACTCTCGCCAGTACTATATTGATCGAAAAAGCTAGATTGCGGAGGTCTTTAGCATGGCGCTCGGCATTCTTGATTTGCTTCACAGTGCTGCAGAGCTTAGATGCGCCCTCTATTGTGACATGTACCGTACTCAACGCCCCAGAAACAATTCCAAATGTCTCCGCTATATACTTGGCATGTCTCGAATTCGTTATGAACCGGTCGAGGTTCCTCACGCATTAAGACGACTGCATTCAGCCTTATCATCAGTACCCCGCCCTGCTGTGCCACATGGACAAGTCACCATGCGTTTACCGCTCGGGTAATGACAGTCAACTGATTATTAAATAAGGGGCTGGGGCCTTATCTTTAGCTGGACCAGGAACACACTCTTTCCTCCCAGTATCATTGCGGAAGAGATGGTCACCACTTCATACTCCATGGCCGATCACCCAGCTGAACTTGAGGATTTTAGCAACCGCCATCGATTAGACGACGACTATCTCATAAGTCTCATCGATAATCCATTCCGGCGCATGACAGTGCGAGAAATAGAGAATGAAGCAAGCGAATTAACTGACAATCACCAACTAACCCCTCAAAAAGAGCTCTTTATCAAGGTCAGTTGGCAGCATGATTATGCGTAAGCATTAACTAAGCTTATGACACAGGCTGGATTATACCTGAAGGCGCCGTCAAATGCTAGGTCTACACCGACTTGGCTTGATATTTCAGCCTTTTCTAAAGACGAGATCGCCGCGTTGCGGCGCGATGGGATAGGAGGATTCTGGAAGCAGTCCAAGCTGCTCAAAGTACCCATCTTCGTCTTATGTGTCGGAGCAACTGTCCAAGGATGGACCCAGGTAGGTATCAACGGCGCAAACACAGCGTGGTGAGTCGACAGCGTGTGATAAGGTAAACAATAATAACGCTGTTAGGCCCATCGATCTCAATGTCCCGAACAACCAATGGATCATTGGCCTTGTCAATGCCATTCCGTATTTATCGGCCAGTTTGGTTGGCTGTTGGCTTTCAGATCCGCTTAACGAATACTTCCTGGGGCGCCGCGCCGCCATCTTCACCTCTGGACTTGTTATACTAGCTTCCACCATTGGTGGTGCGTTCTCGAATACATGGAAACAATTGCTCGCCACACGACTACTCCTGGGTATTGGAATGGGATGCAAAGCCACTGTTATTCCCGTTATGGCAGCGGAGATTTCGCCCGCTCATCTCAGAGGCGCACTGGTGATGAATTGGCAGTTCTTTGATGCACTTGGCATCTTTCTTGGTTTCACAGCCAATCTTGCCGTCCATGACCTTGGTAACTCCTCGTGGCGCTGGCAGATTGCGTCGGCCGTGTTTCCCACGCTTATTCTCATCTCTCTGGTTTATGTTTGCCCAGAATCACCACGGTTCTTGATGCAGCAAGGAAGATATAAAGAAGCGTATGAAAGTCTCATGTTGCTCCGGAATCACCCCATCCTTGCAGCTAAGGAGCTGTTTTACACCTACGAGCAGATGTTGATTGGGGAAGAGATAACAGTTGTAAAGCCGCAATCCTCGCGCGAAAGCAACGGGACCAATAGAAAGTCTCCCAAGGTCAAGAAACCATCGACCACTTACTGGATGAAGATGTGGCAGCTGTTTACCATTCCTCGCAACCGTCGAGCGCTAGCAGCCGCAGTCGTCTGTATGATCAGTCAGCAGCTTTGTGGTGTCAATGCCCTGATCTTCTACTCGACAACCCTTTTCAATGAAAACAGCAATCATGGAGATAGTCGCCAAGATATCAAACCCTTGTTTCTATCTTGGGGACTCGGGCTGACCAATTTTGTTTTTGCTCTTCCGGCCTACCGACTGATCGATAGCAAAGGTCGGCGTTGGCTGTTGCTGGCAACGATACCATTCATGGCCATCAGTCAATTGGCGTGCTGCCTCAGCTATCTCATACCCAAGCACAGCTCTGCTTATATCCCCGTCATCACTTTCTGGATTTTTTGTGTTTTTCGTTTTCTATTCGCCAGGAATGGGACCAGTCCCGTTCACTCTTTCAGCTGAAGTTTTTCCACTAAAATGCCGCCTTGTAAGTTTCGCTTTCTGCTTCCATCATGCATCTAATGACCTTTCAGGTCGGTATGTCTTTCTCGGTCTTCTGCAACTTGTTGGGGGCAGGTCTATTGGCCCTCTTTGTCCCGATAATCAATGACTCAATCCACCCGACTGGACTTCTAGGACTCTTCGCCGTCCTGAATGTTGTTGCGTTTGTTCTGGTGTTCTTCTATGTTCGGGAAACTGCCGGCGACATTTTCGTTGATGAGACCTCCCAAGACATGGCTAGCACAGCAAACATGATTGGTGGAGAAGACGAAATTGCTCCTCACTCAGGCGCAACCCCGCAGACCGGAATCAGCCTTGAAGAGCTGCATTATGTCTTTGACCTACCCCACGCTGCACACACCAAGTATCAGATTGAAGAAGTTCTTCCATTCAGTTGGAAACACTACGTTAAGCGTGAGAAGGATGTTCAGAGTCCGCAAAAGTTCTACGCTTGGGGGGATACACGATACAGGTCTACAGATTGAACCCTATCAGAGGCGATAGGGCATAGCATGTGGGCTGTGAAATTATGATTTATGAGTTAATGATAGCTTCAGAATTGGAAATAATGTGGGCTCGTATCGGGACCGTGATTGCATTTTCAAAGGAGTTTTTTAATCCAGTTCAGCCAGTGCATATTCAACTTCCAAGGCCCCTGTTGAGCAGGTTGGGCATCACAAATCCACAGGCAGAATAAAAACTGGGTCATCGAAATAAGTAGAGTAAGATGTGCAAGTTCATGCTGACCCATCTTGAGAATCGCCCATGAAACGCATGCGGCTTTGAAGTTCCAATCGCTCAACAGCTCTCGTGCGTGTTGGTGACAAACTCTGGCTTATGATGCCCCAAATGACCATCTATCCAGACTGGCCCTCTTTCGTTTCTTTTGTGTACCTCTGAGGTCGGACCTACCCTGCCAAGATTGCACTTTCATAAGTTCTCCACTTTCCCCGTTTCTCATGACGACATACTGATGAGATCGTGCTTCCTTTATCCTGACAAATTCACCAAGCATCCTACTGATCTTTGAAAATACAAATGTAATCTGAGGTGTGAAGCTGTTCAGGAATAGATCACTTGACATAACCAGATGCCACTTCCATCCAAAAAGTCCCCACTACCTGTACCCATCCCCATCGACCTCTGTTTCTCATTCTAACATCGTAAACCTTCCAACCCCCGAATTGCCATGCCTGAACGGAAGTTTAGTCCTAGCTGTTACGTAAGCAATAGAAGTCTCGCTAGTACCACTCACCACCCCTTTAAAGTCTAAGCCGGGGGGTGGGGAGATCGGACTCTCCGCCAGATCGAACAACCAGAACACAGAGCATAAGCTTTTGTCGCGGCGACGATGACTGAGTATATGACTCCCGCTAAGCAGGTCTAGATCATGCCATGTATTTCATTCTGTTTTGAACGCAAATAGTATTTTTTGAAAAGTGTCCGACTTCAGGGGCTTTCCGACTTCCCTGTACCCCGACTTATCTGAGTTGTCGCTTCATCCAGCGCGTCAGCCTGTCTTTCAAAATCATTTTCATCTCAACACGAAAACATGCTCCAACTCTGATTGGCTGATCCCAACGGCCGCTAAGGGACGTCTAAAAACTGTGCAGGAAGTTCACTTCAAAATTCAGCCAATCAGCGTTTGGTATTTCCTCCATAGCGTTTGATTGGTCGACTCTTTGCGGGCATCAATGGACGTGCGAAAGTGCTAAGAGCCAGCTATGCGGGCGCTGGCCAATCAGCGCTCGCGGTTGTTCGTACCGCGTTTCTGATTGGCTCGTTTCTTGAACACGCTAAGAGACGTCAAATTTGTAAGGAGTCAGCATTGCAAACTATGCGCGCATCAGCCAATCAGCGCTCGTTATTGCTAATATAGCACTTCTAATTGGCCGGCTCCCTAAGAACACTACGAATGCGCAAATTTCTGTTACACAATTGGGAGAAAGTTTGGGCTACGGTTTTCGAGCAGCTATCCACTATAGCAGGTAGATGTGGTTTAGCAGCAATGGAGTAGAAAGACATTGGCTAGAGGAGTTTTATCGATTAAATTCTGACTTAGCGGCAAGTGGCTAAGTACCGCTAAGTGGCTAGGTACGGCTAACTGAGAGATAGCGGCTAAACTTGGACTTGACGTCTGAACTTCGGCTAAATGGGAGAATAGAGGCTAAAACTAGACTTAACTGCTAAATTTCAGCTGAGTGGAGGACAGTGCTTGAATGTTGACTATTCTAAGGTGAATCGTTGCACAAGATTCAACGAGATGCTCTGCCATGCACACTACCTAAAAGGACGCGTGGAGATGACAAAGGCCACAGAGAGCACAGGTGCCAGGCTGAGAAGGCAGATCTTGATCAGTTAACCGTCTGGAGCCTATCATTCCTACGGTAGTTAGTCGAGGCCACAACATTGTAGAGCATTGATCGTTTTTCACAAGGTTACATACTTGATTTGCATCCACGCTCCTGTCTTTAAGTCTTTCTATTCAGCTTCGGAATGTAGTGCTCAATCTAAAATTTGGCTGTACATGGCTTAACATTCTTGCTTCCAAACAGCACGAACACAAACACCAAACACCAAACACAGAAATAATCCAGCCATATTGGTATGGCCCTGGATTATCTTGACAGCGACAAGCTGCCAAATTCATTGTGCGAACTGTATTGTCTTGGCTCAACCATAATTCTACCTTTATCGGAATTTTATTAGCCATAACTTATGAGACTCACGAAGGCAAAGGCTTTTGAGAATCAAAATTTCTATTGTTGTCTCCCGATAGTCAGGTGGCGCACCTACCACCACGTTTCCTTCGGCAATCACAAAGTTACAGCCCGTCACTGTGCGCACGATGCATTGGAAAGAGATCTTCTAGAACATCATGCAGATTGAGCAAACTGCAGAGATCAGCGAACCCCGTAGGCCTGCATGCAGTCATGATGCTTTGCTTCTTGTATAATCAGCCAGCTGTCCCTGGTTGCTCTTTGCGTGATATGCGGGTCTCCGAACCTATGTATCTCTTCGCACGGGGCACTAGTTTTGTTCATGGTATGGTAGCAATCCATGTCCTGTGACCTGCCATGGTCTAGTCATTGCCGGGGAACGAAACCAGAGTTGAAAAGGGTCCTCTGATATCGCAGTGGTGTTGTATTCTGTGACTATGGAAAAATGGGAGTGCCAAGACTTCCCACCTCGACAACGTGGTCGGCCATGACATCGCCCTAGAGGGAACATGTGGCAGCAGGGAGCCCGGACCGTAACAAACACTTGTGGAGAGGTGCACGATGAGCGGGCTCGGCAAAGTGACAAAACGCCGCTACCGGGAAAACAAATCGACAACCTAAGGGTTCGGAAGTGCACATTAGCTTGGGATACTGCCGGAATCCGACCCCAGCAACGGTAAGACGCATGGCTGCATGGCACCTTCCCTCCCAGCACAGCGTGCAGGAAGGCCTGGGTTCTCCAAAAAACCGGATGCAGCAAACAATATTTCCTGAGATAGTCTCTGAGAATTCTGGTAGACTAGTTCCTCAAACAGGCTTCAAAAAAAGTTGTATACAAGAATTCACGGTGCGAAAGCCCCTTTGAAGGCGCAACTACCAATATTTCTATCTCAATGGAGATACAGCGGTGCATTCTGGCCTGAAGAGAAGAGACTGCCCCACCCTCTTTCCGGTGCACGAAATTTTAGATAATAGAATACCGTGAATGTGCATCTGGAAATGCACAAAGAAGATGCGGTGCTCACGACAAACTCTTCGCCGCCGGAATGAAAAACCATTCTCCAAGACAGAAGCTTCTCCTTCAATCCACCTCATCCGTGGGAAGTAATTCATCTCAAAAAGATTTATTACAATGACATACGGTGTTGAGTATATACAACCATCCCCACACAATCCACCATACACCACAGGAAGAAGGTTAACAAACCTTCTCCCACCATCACCGCCTCGTGCTCACTACCCCATCGGAAGATGTGACCCTGCCAAGCTGATCCAAACGTGGTACGTCACAACCACAAACCCCAAGGAGTTCTATTTATCCAGACAAAGGTCAATCTGCAACGTACCTGGCCTCAACCAAGATTAGGCTCATATATCCCTTCTTTCGGAGAAAATATATTTGGATGAAGTTCTCTGCGTGTACCCCCGAGCCCAACGGGAGTGATTACCAAGACGGCAAGGGCCATCCTGATTCACCTGGCCAAAGTTTCTCGCTGGATTCTCAAGGCAGTCTGTGGGCATTGCGGTCTCATGTCCCGATCGCAATGGAGGTTCTATCGATGCTGCTTGGTACGTTTCAGGTGGCAGTACCGGTTTACACAATTGGGCTGGGGTCGCCAGACATCATCCAGCCGGAAGCTCACGAAAATTGTGCCCTTGTCCTGGCTCGGGCTAACTTTAGAAGCCATGATCTATTCATACTTTCGAAACTTTCGCCGTCCCTGCGACGCTTTAAATCTTGTCTCATCGCCAATGCGTTGATAAACAGCATCGCCGGGCTGCTATTTTCCATCAGGCAAGTTTGGTGGAAGTCTGGTACGTCTCCGCAACAAACATCGCGAAGCGAGCGTACACAGTCAAAAGGCCAATCACATCAGCCATGTACTTTACGTACTTTGCGTACAATATCAGGCTCGGCTAGAGCCCACCGCCGATCGGACGTGTTCTCGTAATAATGATAATGAATCAATTTGAAGTGCTATGTGATTTCCCTTGCAGGGCTATGAGCACTATGTCAATGTTAGATGTCGCGAGCAAAATTTTACCCACGGCTGCTGCCGGAGGTATGTAAAACCTCGCTTCCTTCACGCTCGTCATCTACTCTTTAGTGCTTGCCTTGGAGTGCTCTCGCAATAACACTTACAACATCCATGTCCCGGTATATATGATATATTGTCGACTTTCCGCCGACACCACGTGGTAAGGGCTTTCATCAAGGATTTGTGCATTGAAGGTTAACGATGTATAATATTGTCTGCAACGTCCTATCAGCAGTGATCAGATTGGTTCGGCAAGCTCCCGAGGTTGGAACTGGATCAACCGCAACGAGAATTCTCTGGAGAGACGGAAGGGAAACAGGCACGCACCAAAGCCAGTGTAAAAAGTGGAAGAGGATGTTGGGTGGTTGGGGCTGAGCCCGGAGTGCGGAAGCATTCCCAGGTCTTGGGTTTGAGTTGATATTTCCTGGGAGATTTTCATGGGGCCGACCTTGCAGAAGTCACTACATTAGTGACCAAGGAGCTTTGGGAGTAGGTTTTGGATATATTTGTGAGGTGATGAGGAGATTGATTATGACGATAGGCTAGGGAGGCACAGGACAAGGTTTGACTGTATTGATAGGGATTGCAAGGCTGGTTGTGGCGCGGGTTGGGTGTTTGGAAGTATATGTGCGCAGATGGTTATATGATGGGTTTGGTTTTCTGCTGTTGCAAATGCCAGCCTAAATATGGACGGAGTCCTTTCACCTGGGGGATATCGGTAGATATTTGTTCTTCTCGTCTGTTTCACTTCCAAATTTCCTCTTTCATCACTCGAGCTCTCTGTGGGACTCGATACTAGTGATATTTGAGGGATTTAAGTTACAAGCTTTGCAAAATGGTCTGCGTTAGAGCACATCTAAGATGAGTAAGGTTGGAGGTAGCAGCTGGTCCGCCCGGATTGAGAGGAAGGAAATGAAAACATCCGTGAAAACGAGAGCGAGTCCTAGAATTACCGGGGATTAGCAAATTTCAGAGCAGATCCTTCGAAGAACACAAAACGCATCTCCCTCTGAAATGTTTGATTTACCGGCTTAAACTCTTGGAAGCTTCCATCAAACTTAAAGGAATTTCTTGAAAAATTCCTCGCACAATCCAACATCCTCTGCACCAACCCTGAACCCAAAAATCGCAAAGAAAGCAGTGACCTAACACCCATGGATCGTCCCCAGGAATTTTGCTCCCCCAGCCTCAACAGGCATTCTCTGCAAATTCCCATGTTCTCTTTACCCACCACTCCATTCCCGCAAAGAACACGAAAACCCACCATTCCAACCCCGCGAAAGATCAGCCACCCAACCCCCACCCCCCTTCCCCTCCTGACAGCCAAACCGTATCCAAGAAGTTGCCACGTCATCCTCCGCGCGGCAATTCTTCACACCCCCAAATTAGAATTCCAGACCCCATCCACATCCATTTAGCGGGAGGATACCCGTGCATGCCGTTGGCAGGATCTGTCGCTGGAGAGCTTCGAAAAACGTCTCCCATAATATTTTCTTCGCTCTTAAGCGAGGCGGTAGGGGGCCTTAGCGGCCTTTTACCTGCCCAGCCCACTTACGAAGTGACGAGCCAGTGAGCTGGCACGGAGGGATGATTCGCTTCTCATCCTACGTAGGCCTGATTCCTGGATCGATACTCGTGACGTGTAAGGGGACTTTCCTGTGCGTAGCCTCGACATTGTCACTTGGTACAGATGGTGCAGATAGCACCCCATGAAAGAAAAGCCAAATGTGGGTTGAAACCCGCCTATTTCTACACGTTCTTCGACCTGCCTCTTATCGTAGGTGAAGGAAACAGATCGCACGATGTCATCATATCACCAACCACATCGATGGAACATGAATATATCCCGCAGAAGGATACAGACTAATTGTCAACGACATGGAAATGCTTTGTTCTTGCGTCAGTGTGGGCAAAGAGAAAGTCCCTACACAACAGACCCTCGTGCTATGACGTGTCTCATCATTTCCTCTCCTAAAGCACACCACACAGCACACCACACGAAACAACCAATCCCGAACTGAACCTCATAACTTTTCCATCCGCGACCACCTCATCGAAACTTTTCCCAACCTACCAAATCCTTCCCTCCGCAAGCTCCACACACCTCACATTCGCCGCCAACTTATTAACCGTCTCCATGAACTCCTCCGTCGGGTCCGAATCAAACACAATCCCCCCGCCCGCTTGCAGATAAACTTTCCCCCCCTTAACGACCATCGTCCTAAGCGCAATACACGTATCCATCTCTCCCTCCCCACTTTGCGAATCATAACCCCAATACCCCACCGCACCTGCATAAACACCCCTCTTCTCGCCCTCAAGCTCCGCAATCAACTCCATAGCCCTCACCTTCGGCGCGCCAGAGACGGTGCCGGCTGGGAAAATGGACCTAAAAGCCGCGAAGCGGGTTTTATCATCCCTCAACGTCCCGGACACCTCCGAGACGAGATGTTGTACGTGCGAGAATTTCTGCACGACCATGAGCTTGTCTACCTGGACGGATGTGGGGTCGCAGACGCGGTTAACGTCGTTGCGGGCGAGATCGACGAGCATGACGTGTTCGGCTTTGTCTTTGACGCTGGAGAGGAGGGTTTCGCTTAAGGCTGCTTCTTCGGTAGGGCAGCGGCCGCGTTTGACGGTTCCCGCGATGGGGTGGGTGACGACTTTGCGGGAGGAGGAGGTCTTGACGAGAAGTTCGGGAGAGGCGCCGATTATTTGGAAGGTGGTGCAATTGATGTAGAAGAGGTAGGGGGAGGGGTTGACCGTACGGAGTTGACGGTAGATGTTGAAGGGGTGGAGATTCGTGGGTCGGGAGATGCGTTGGGAGGGGACGGCTTGGATGATGTCGCCTTTTTGGATGTGCGATTTTAGGTTCTTGACGTGAGATTCGTAGCCGGCTTGGCCGATGTTGCTGGTGAAGTGTTGGCCCGTTTGGATGGGGCCTTGGGTGGGTAGGGGGACGGAGGGGGATTGGAGTTTGGTGAGTAAAGATGTGATGGTTGCGGTGCCGGAAGAATATTGGGTTGGGAGATCTTGGTCGATGTGGAGGTAGGTGATTACCGTGGCTACTTGGAAGAAATGGTCGACGGCCACGATGGCGTCGAAGAGCATGAACAGACTCTCGGGAAGTTCGAGAATGTCTTTGAGAGGTTTTGCCGTGCGAGGCTCGAAGTAGCGAACGCAGTCGTAGCCAACGTAGCCGATTGCACCACCGGTTAAGGGTGGGAGACGGAGGAAGGGGACATCGGCCACACGATACTTGGATAGTTCCTCTGCAAGACGAGGGAGGGGATCCCCCTCGAATCCGTGCTTGGGTCCCGAGACCAGAGTCTTCCTCGGATCGCAGCCAATGAAGCTGTACCGTCCAATCGTCTCCGACGTGGCGGCGGACTCAAAGAGAAACGACGACTTGTGACCATTGTCGCCATCGGTGACCTTGAGATAGATGGCAGAAGGCGTCAAAAAGTCGCATGGGATGGAGGCGCAAATGGGAATCAGATTACATCCGTCTTTATGTGCGCCCGACGCAATCTCGCGCACCTCGTCAAGAGACGGACGGATGGACATTGTTCCTAAGCGATTGGGCGTGGAGAGGTCAGGAATACAAAAATGGCACACATATACCTAGACGTGGTCGAAATTTCATGCGTGTTGATGTTCGGACGATACTCGGCCAATCAGAGGCTTCGGTATCCTGGAAGCATAACGACGTTTTTCCTAATGCGGTATATCTGGTCCGCTTACCTCAGCAACACGCACTTCATACAGACAAGAGGATAGCCAGACCTGTAGGACGCCAACTCCTCGCTAAAGTACAGCCCGTCATGTATAAATTACTCGTCAACGTCCATAGTCTCCCCACCATCAGCCCTGGCAGAGATACGGTTGAGATCGTCCTGAGCCATCTTCTCGCCCACCGCTTCCGTCATGGTCTCGGGGACGACCGAGGATGACACGGGTTCCCGAGACATGATTGAAGTCTCCTTGGCAGACTCGACAGCACCTGCATCCTCATCCTCTCCGTCCTCGATCGTCACTTCGGTGATGTCAATCTCCGGAATGTCGCCGGTCCCGGCCGTGATTACGGGAGAATTGCTGACACCAACCTGATGGCTCCCGCGCAGCCTTCCATGCGGACGGTTCCGCTGCACGCCCACAGTCTCGGCCATTTCTTCGTCGTCGGAATCGTCTTCTTCTCCGTTTTGTTGCTTGTCCCAGAGTCTCTGCGTGTATCGCCTGTCCTTGTTTGCATCTGCATCCTCGTCATCCATGGCATCCTCAACGTCTTCCATCGATTCGCCGTAGCCCGGAGGGTGTCGAGGCACGTCGTGCATCTGAACAGACGGCACAGCTTGTGTCCTGCGAAGGTTTTCATAGACCTGTGTCTTGATGCGTTCGAGATACTCTGGAGTGTTGAGGTTTTCCATGTTGGAGGGCTTGACATCAAGCTCAAACTCAGGAGCGTAGTATTCGTAGTAGTCGGTAAAGGGCAGCTCCGAGGGCAGATCAACCCCGACCAGGGCACTGGTTTCATACGCCCAGGTGCGTGCCACGTTGCGCATCGTGTAGCCACCACCGCCCAGGACAAGCGTAGGCAAGTCGAACGACTTCACGAACTTGACGCAGTTGGCATGGCCGCGCATGCTGAGGTTGAAACAGCCCAAGCGGTCACCCGACAGAGAGTCACCGCCACACTGCACCACGACCGCAGCCGGCTTGTAAAACTCCATGACCCAGCCAATGACGGGCTCAAACACGCCCTTGTAGGTCTCGTCGTTCATTCCGTCACGAAGAGGAAAATTGACGGCATGGTACTTACCCGTTCCCACGCCAATGTCCCTCAGCTCTCCGGTGCCGGGAAAGTACTCCCCGTACTTGTGGAAAGACACCGTCATGACGCGGTCGGTGCTGTAGAAAGCCTCCTCGACACCGTCCCCGTGGTGCACATCAATGTCCACGTACAGCACGCGAGGATGATGGCGGAGAAGCTCCAGAATGCCGAGAACAATATCTAAAAATCAGCAAGAGATCAAAGAGCAAACAAAGTGATTCTCACCGTTGACGTAGCAAAAGCCGCTGGCCTCACTCTTCTTGGCGTGGTGCAGTCCGCCGGCCCAGTTGACGGCGATGTCGCATTTCCCACGGTTCAGGCGCGCCGCTCCCTCCATGCTGCCGCCAGCACTTATGCCGCAAAACTCAAAGAGACCGTCAAAGACGGGACAGTCGTCGCCGACATTGTACTTGCCCTGTTCGCGCACATAATTCTCCATATTGTCCGGGGTAACTCGGGAAAGGAAGTCGACGTAATCGTCGGTATGGAACTGAGACATTTCAAAACGAGTTGCCGGCTTCGCACGGTAGATTTCCATTTGCTTGTAGAGACCGTAGTTCATAATCAGACTGTGTGCCATTCGGATCCGATGCGGCTTCATGGGATGGCCGGCATTGTACGCATAGTTGCCAACGTCGGAGTCATAAAAGTAGGCAATCTTCTTTTGGGAGCCAGTTCCGTTCGCCGCATCGTCGACCGGTGGGTAGTATTGGTGGACGCTCATCTTGAGCAGTGGAAGCTTTGGTAGAGGAGAAAGCGAATGCCGGCTTTCTATCGTATAAAGCCCAGACACGGAATGGGACTAGCGTAGCCGTTGAGTTCATCTGCAAAGGCACTAGTGTTGCCCGCTTCCCGCCAGTCAGAATCGAGCCTAGCCAGCTGCAGTTGCGATTAACCGACGTTTACCCGGTCAACTTCAAACAACATCCCTCCGACGACGCTGCCCACCATGGATCGCTTCACTCGCTTGATGGCTGCTGCCCAGGCGGGCCACGGGGCGGCACCCCCAGGCCATGTAAGTCAAGTCGAGTTCGAGAAACTTGGCTGACACGTAAGGACACAAACCTGGTCGACAATGCCGAAACGGTCTACATTTCCTCTCTCGCGCTGCTGAAGATGCTGCGCCACGGCCGGGCCGGAGTGCCGATGGAGGTCATGGGGCTCATGCTGGGCGAATTCGTCGACGATTACACTGTGCGGGTGGTGGATGTGTTTGCGATGCCGCAGTCGGGGACGGGAGTGTCTGTCGAAGCTGTGGACCCAGTATTCCAGACAAAGATGATGGAGATGCTCAAGCAGACAGGAAGGTTAGTGTTTTGGCTCTTTCTGGGCTCCCGCTGACCCATGCAGACCAGAAACTGTTGTAGGCTGGTACCATTCCCATCCTGGGTTCGGCTGCTGGCTGTCTTCGGTCGATATCAATACGCAGCAGTCGTTCGAGCAGCTGACTCCACGTGCCGTGGCGGTAGTAATCGATCCCATCCAGTCGGTCAAGGGCAAAGTCGTCATCGACGCTTTCCGCTTGATTAATCCTCAGACGTTGATGCTCGGACAAGAACCTCGACAGACGACTTCCAACCTGGGCCATTTGCACAAGCCTTCGATCCAGGCGCTCATCCACGGACTCAACCGACACTACTACAGCATAGCCATCGGATACCGCAAGACGGCCCTGGAAGAGGCGATGCTTATGAATCTACACAAGACGGTGTGGACCGAAGCCCTCACAATGCCCGATTTCGCTACAGAGGGCTCTCTCACTGCTTCTAGATTACAGAGATTGGTGGGCCTGGCCGAGGGCTACGAAAAGCGAGTGCGGGAGGAGGGCGAGTTGACCAAAGACCAGCTGCGAACGCGATACGTGGGCAAAGTAGACCCGAAAAAACACCTCGAAATGGTGGGACAGGAGCTGATGGAAGACAACATTGTCGCCGTTTCTCGTCAAATGATTGACAAGGAAGCAACGGTGCCCAACCCACCCGAACTGGGCTTCGGCAAAGAAATGGACGTTGATGACGAAGACCTGTAATTTTAATAGACGGGGTATCATGTTTTATAATCGATCCAGTTGACGTTGTCGAGCGGCTGCAGGTCCTGGTCCAGCATCCAGCTGAGCGTGTCGAAGAAGTTTACGCCGTCAAAAGTGTCGTCGAGGGGGTAAGTTTGCTCGAGAACAACAGTTGGGTGCTCGACGGCCCTCTCCAGGCTCTGGTCGGCGTTGCTAACCTGTTGCCTCCATTTCCAGATGGCGTCAAACAGCAGAGACAAACTGCCCCGGCACCGTACCTTTAGCTGCAGATGGTCATCTGTGCTTTGTGACTGGGCATTCATCCACAGCTGTGCCGTCACCTCTGCCAGTCTCTGCGGCAGGTCGTTGGGACGGATGCTCAGTCTTCTCAGCGCCGTCACGGCGTCGGCGAATAGTATGCGCGAATCAGCAGAATCGATCTGCGTTGCATAGGAACTGTGCAGCAACTTGAACAGCGCAATCGCTGCTGCCAAGACCATCTGCTCGACGTACCGTGGTAAAAAGAAGAAGACGTCCTCGTTCAAGGTTGTGACGACCTTGAGCAGGCTGGAGGCGGAAATGTAGCAGTTTCTCAGCTCCGTGGCGTAGTTTGGCTGCGACGGTTTGCTGAAAAAGGCACACAGCCGCAGATGTAGACCGGCAGCCTTGAGGTGGATGATGTCGAATACTGTCCTGTCAGTCTTTCATTCTTCAATAACACAGGGCTCCATACTAGAATTTCCAGTGCTGATAAGCGTAATCTCCAGCTCAGCAAGTTCGCTCGCGTACATATCAATCTGGAGCGCCCTCTGCACCTCGTCCGTGTCGACAACGTGGTCTCGCTGCATGGTATACAGCGTCTTGGTGACGGTGTCGACAAACTTTTCAATCTGACATCTCCCTTGCAGCGCGGGCTTCATTTTGCTTAGATGCTGTCCATAAGAGTACCAAGCCCAGCGAGAAAGAGACGGCTGGCCTTGCCCCGTGCTGACCATTTGGGCCACGACATTTACACTTGCCCAAGTGTTTAGCCTATCGACTATATCTTCCTCTTGTACCTCAACCTGCACGCGGGAAAAGTCCTGAGCGTGGCTGGGCCGGTGAAGACCATGCTGCATTGCCAGCTGGAACATGATACCGACCAGGATCATGGTGGGTTCCTGGCTGGTGCTGCTGCTGGGCAAGGGCCAGGTGCAGAGCAGAGCCAGGGCTTTGCATACGTGGTATACTTGTGGCACCCGCGACACTGTGCTCCAGAGCAGCTCTTCCAGCGGACGCTGCAGCTGGAAGAGTAGACCCGGCACTCCCGTGTACCGTCTCGCCGCGATGGAGATGATGGTCCAGTGCAGCAGCAGATGCAGACCATGGTAATGTCTGTAGTCGTAGTCTGGATTGAGCAATGGAAGAAAAGGGTGGTAAGAGGAGAAGTAAGTCTCATACAGCTCTCCCAGCTGTGTTTCTGTCAGGGTAATATGTTGGAGTGTTCTCACCGATGACTCTTCCTGGCAACAACTCTGGCTGAGATCGATGAGGCCTCTGCTTGCTACCGCTTCACTGCGTCCCAGAGACGAGAGACTCTCATACTGTCTCAGCTTTGTTCTCGCCTCTTCAAGTTCTCTGAGAACTTCGCCGTGCGCGGCGCGTTTTCCTTTGCGTTTGAAGCCTGTATCGATGCGACAGTCGAGTTTTGCCTTGGAGCAGCGGTCGCATGGCTTGTAGTAGTCGCCTGGTCCACTGATTACATTGCACCGCAACTTTGCCGTTAGACGAGACACTCCTGGCGGTCAGTGTGCTGCTCACTTTTTGCTGTCTACATTCAGTGCACGCGCGACGTACGCCTGGTGACCGTTCGCTCGGCTTTCTCTCAAGGCCGTTGTCCATGTGTATACAATCTGTCCTAATCGTCATCTATCCTTGGCATCAGGTATATATCTCTGTACATGACGCCACCATGACGGTACCTCCCCAACGATGCTCCCCTGGGTTCGACGACACATCAAGTCCCACCTCTTCCTCATCATAATCGTCCTATACATCCTCTCCCTTTACCTAAAATGCACTTTACCCCCTTACCCCGGACCTTATACGGTCGGAACAATCGATATCGAAGTCCCCATCTCCGAACCACGCCTCTTCTCAAACACGACCCTCAAGTCAACCAACCAACCCGCCTTCAAGTTGGAATCCGTCCTCTTCACCTTATTCTACCCCGCGACCGAAGACCTCACCCCACCAACGCACCACAAATGGATGACCCCCATCTCTGGCTTCGCGCGGGGGTACAGGTCATACCTCCGCCTCCCATGGATCCTCACCCCTCTCCTCACCCTAACCATCAGGTCATTCGTCAGCAGCACCCTCATCCCCGCAGGGGTCAATCTCCCCCTCCACGGCACCCGCAACCTCTACCACCCGAGCCACCAACCCCTAGAATCCTACCCCCTCCCCCCCTTCCCGGTTATCATCTTCTCCCACGGCACGTCCGCAACGCGAAGCAGCTATACCCACCTCTGCGGCTCCCTTGCCTCGAGGGGGTACATCGTCGCGGCCCTCGAACACCGCGACGGGTCCGCTCCCTACACTCTCATCCACACCAATCCCCGCTACCCAATCTTCGCGGAGCATCTCTCCCCCCCTCTAAACCCAGGGGAGGTGAAGGAAGCCCAACTAGCGTTCCGCGAAGCGGAGGTTAACGAAGTCCTCGCCCTCCTCTCACGGATCGGTTCCGGCGAAGGGGGGGACATTGCAGCGCAGAATTTCAGAGGGGAGGGACATCATCTCGCAGCATGGGAGGGGAGGGTGGGGGATTTGATCATCGCAGGCCACTCTTTCGGCGGGACGTTAGCACTCCAACTCTCCCGCCCCCCATTCGTGGGAGGGGTGGTTCTCGACCCCGGCAAGACCTCTGGACCGTTGAACGAGGACGTTACCGTCCCGATCTTGGTTGTTAATTCTGAGGCGTGGTCGAGAGACGACTCGCATTTTAAGGCTGTGAGGGGTTTGGTGCTGAAGGCGATGGATGAGGGCAGACGCTTCGCGTGGTTTCTCACTGCAAGGGGGATGGGACATGCGAGTTTTACGGATGCGAGCGTCCTGGTCCCGAGATTGATAGAGTTTTTGAGGGGTGGGAGAGGGGGACCGCAGGGTGTGGGTGATGTGGTGGTTGCGTTTGTGAGGGGGTTGGAGGATGGGATTAGGAGAGGGGTGTTGGGGTGGGATGTAGGGCCGCCTGACGGCGAGTGGGAAGTGCATGTCGCGCCCAGTACAATGTGTCCGTATCCGGGGCTTTGTGGGGTGGAGCCTTGAGAGGGGAGGGGGGATGCTGGGGGAGGGATGCTGGGGGAGGGATGCTGGGGGAGGGATGCTCCGCTAATGGGAGAGGTATGGATGCCTCTATGCTTGGGAGGGATGCTTCGCTGCTTGTGATGCTCTGCTAATGGAAGGGATGCTCCGCTACCGAGGGATGCTTCGCTATGGAAGAGATATCTTTATACTGCTGATATGATACCTCACCACTGACGCGACGTAGCACATACGCATCAATCATACGGTTATCTACTCTTCAACGATACCAACGGCCAAGGGGCACGTCCAAGCGCAGGGGAAACGGCTCCTCTCAGGGTAAATATATCCGTCATCCCTGTACCTCCGTGGATACATTCACGTTCGTTATTGGAGATGGCGTCGCTCGTTCGAGGTTTGTTGGTTGTTCTGTTGCTTGGTGTTGGGAACGGGCAGGGGATGGATTCAAAGGGGGTGGGATCTTTGGTTCCTACGGATGTTGGGGTTGCGACTGCGAGTATAACACTTGGGTCTGCGGGTAGGGATGGGGGAATTGTGTCTTCGACGGCGGTTGGGGTTGCGGTGCCGACTACGACGGCGATGGGGAGTGGGTCGATTGCGGGAGGAGGGGAGAAGAGTGGTGCTGGGATGGATGGTTCGATGCCTGCTACCTCAGCCAGTGTGTCGACAACCAATCCTGTTCCTTCAGCGAGTATAGCGGATGTTGTGTCGACAGGTGGGTTTGATGCTTCCCTGTCTGCAATGGGGTGGTCTCCGGAAGTCACCTCTACGGCAGCAACGAAGACATTGTCTACTGCATCCGACAGTGTATCGACTGATGCCGTTTCGTCCACGGGAACAGATAACGTGGTGTCGACAGCTGCTGCTGAGTCGGATATCTCCACGCCTGCAACTGGTTTGGCTGGCTCAACACTGAAATCGGACAGTTCGTTCGCTCCAGCTCCCAGCTCCTTACGGCCAGATACAGCTGTGGTACCAGGAAGTTCGCTCTCTCCGACATCTGCAGGCTCATCGCCAATTTCGGACGGTTCACTTGCGCCGACGTTTGCATCCCTACCGGCAGATGCAGCTACGATACCAGGAAGCTCATTCGCCCCGACATCTGCAAGTTCGGGTGATAAATCTACTGGGACCGAGAGCGTAGCGAGTCCTACTACTGCCCTGTCGACGGCGAGTGCTGGTGACCCTGCATTTCCGAACGGTTCCGGGGCGGCTACTTCGTCGTTACCGCCTGACTCTTCAACTGGTAGCTCAGAGGCCACAGAGTCTGGGTCTTCAGTACCGACTGAGGGTGTGAGCGTTCCGGCATCTTCAGCAGTTTGTAGCGATGCTATTACGTCGTTGAGCAGCGCTGAGACTACGGGCCTGGAGACTGCGAGTTTTCCTCCCTCTCCCCCAGTTGTAAGTGCAACGCCAGCCACCTTGTCGTCGTCTGAGAGCTCTGCTATCCCTACGACAGGCAGTTCTGGGCCTGTAGGTCCGGAAACGGCAAGCTCTTCTGCACCTCTTGTTCCAAATGAAAGTGCGAGTACAACAGATTCTTTGACCTCATTACCATCTGACAGTTCTGTTAATTTTACGGCAAGCAGTTCGGGGACTGCAGTACCCGAAGCTCCGAGCTTTTCTGCGTTTACGGCCACCGGTGAGAGTGCGAGCGTTACAGACTTGTCAATGACGCAGAGCTCGGCCGGAGGCAGTTTCTCTCCTATTTCCTCCCGGAATGAGAGTGTGACAGCTTCGGCCTCTGCTGAAACTTCGTTGAGCAGCATTGAGAACACTCCTGTGCCCGCTCCCGAGACTTCCAGCTCTTTTGTCCCGGAGACATCTTCGGGTTCATCCGACTTTGTGGGATCTTCTGTCCCAGCTCAGAGTACTGGCATCGCCGTCCCGAGATATTTTGTGCGTTTTGCTCCTGCGACAGGCGTGAGCAGTTCTATTGCGGACGCTTCATCGACAGACTTGGGCTCTACTGCTCAGCTCACTGGTACTTCGGGAGCATTGTCAACTTCTGAGACCGTCACGTCATCTGCCTCAGTGGATGTTGGCACTTTATCGGACACCGCCAGTGCTGTCTCAATTGCCAGTTCAAGCCCCACGAGTTTCGCTCCGTTGGCTTCAGGAAGTGATCCTGGTTCTTCGACGCTTTCAGGTTCTGGGCCCACATCAGAGGTTGCCAGGGCCATCGCTTTAGCTCTAATGTCAAGCAGCACAGAGACTGCATCTTTTGGACCGATACCTACCCCTTATTTTTCAGCAGGAACTCAGACTGCGGAGGCAAGCAGCTCGAACACGGAATCGTCAGAATTTGTCACAGACGCCACAGCCCCATCGGCTTCAAGTTCTGCATTCGTTGCCCACTTCTCTCCTACCAGCACTGATGCAATGCTGTCTGGTACTGCTGACCCTGCTGACTCTGGAACCGTGTCGCCTAGCTTTTCCTTCACTCCATCGCAGGCTCAGAGTATGTCAATACCCACGTTTAGCCTTGCAGAAAGTATGCCCACAGGGTCTTTGCTAACTGGAAGCACGGCTGCCTCATCTTCTGATAGCGTACTAGCTTCGACGACAGCTTCTGCGACGGAGAGCTCATCATTATCCGCTCCTGCTTTGGCAACATCGTCGATGAGCAGTCTGGGATTCCCAGCTACGTCTGACTCTGTGAGCACGTCGAATGTGATGAGCTTCCAGCGATCGTCTTCCACGGTTGCCGTTGTTCCTGCCAGCATAGCGAGCTCCACAGGCAGCTCATCTACTGCACCTGTATCTTCTAGTTCGGATGTCGTGCCTAGCTCTTTCACGCCTGGCCAGAGCGCATCAGACACTAGCTTCTCGTTTGCGCCTGCAACCAGCTCAGGGGTGTCGATTACAGCATCCGCAGATGGGACACCTTCCACCAGCTCAGCAGGGACTGCCCACAGTTCTACCCTACCTGTGATGAGTTCCTCTCCGATTCCAAAATCGACGAGGATTCCTGCTGTTACATCGAGTGCTCCAGCTATAAGTCCTGAGCCCGTTTCCTCTTCTCTCAGTCTTGGCACGTCCACTGGGAGTACAGACTCGTCCCTGAGCTCGAACTCCGAATCATCACGAGTCACATTAATGAGTGCTACCTCTACAACACCACACAGATTCACGTTTTCAAGTGACAATCCCGTCGTTGGATCAGGCTCAATGAGTTCTGCGTCTGCAGCACCACCCAGTCTGAGTTTTTCAAGTGGAGGCCTGTCACCTTCCCAAACACAGGATTCATCCAGTCTTGCTTCAGACCAGTCGTCATTCGTGCCGACTCATTCCACGGAGCCGGCATTTTCATTTAGTCCGGCGACATCCACCTTAGAGCCGTCTCTCGCGCCTACCAGCCAGTCATTTTCTGGAGGCCCATTGAGTTCTCCAGCAGTATTGTTATCGACGCCGCAGCCCAGACCCACGCTTTCGCCGAGCCCAAGCAGTGTCCCTGCTACCAAGTCAGCGTCTTTCACGCCAGCATTCTCCTTTGAACCGAAGCAGTCAAGTGATTTTCCGTTGTCCAGCGAGGGAAGCGGGTCTTCTAGTGCATTGCCTTTTGCGCCAGCGACATTTACGCCGGCGTTTTCGTTTGCGCCGGCATCACCAACGCCGACGCTTTCTTCTATGCCAGGAACCTCAAAACCGGCATCTTCTACACCAGCATTTTCTTTCGAGCCAGCCTCTTCCTCTTCTGGCTTCCCAGCAGCCTCGTCTACATCCGCATCGCCAGGATCGTCCTATCAACCAGCATTCAGCTTCCAACCCGGAACTTCAACTCCAGCGTTCTCCTTCCAGCCACCAGCAACATCCACACCAGCATTCTCATTTCAACCAGCCGGAACATCTACTTCAGTGTCACCAGAATCGTCCCAACCAGCCTTCGGCTTCCAGCCTGGAACCTCTACACCAGCGTTCTCGTTTCAACCAGACGCAACATCCACCCCGGCATTCTCATTCCAGCCCGACTCGTCATCTCCAGACTTCTCCTTTGCACCAGAAACCTCCACACCAGCGTTATCTTTCCAACCTGATGCAGCATCTACTCCAGCTTTCAGCTTCCAGCCTGATTCGTCAAGACCGGCCTTCTCCTTTGCGCCAGAATCCTCAACAGCAGGATTCCCCCTAGGCTCCTCACCAGCTTTTTCCTTTTCACCAGAAACATCCTCTGGCGAGTTCAGCTTCCGGCCAACCTCGGGACCAACTCCAAAATTCCACTTCCACCCATCCTCGGCAACCTCATCAGGACCACAAATCATCTCTACGAACAAGGCGGGGCAAGTCATGTTCCTCTCACAGACACTAGCTCCTTCGAAGACTGTCACCGTTGCACACCACTCCGTCACAGACCTTGTGGTGCTCGAGGGGGATGTCGTGGTCGTGCAGAGTGGGAATCACGAGGTTACAACCATGTCGGTTCCAGGGGAGTCGTCTACTGCAAAGAGTTCAGATGGCAATCAAAATACGCAGGCTACAACAGGGACTGCTACTACGGAGACGGGAAAAGGAAAGCACAATGGAAAAGCTACACACACGAGGGAAGTCTACCCGGGCGACGAGACGGGCGAGGTCCATTTCGACATGAGCGACGGGAACTGGTTTCACGCACCAGCCAAGGAGACGGGGTATTACTTTTCCCAAGCGATGGGACGGGAGTTGCCTTCACGCGTGATGATGACGATGATAATGATGGTGGGCACGGCAGTTGGGTGTGGGTTGGTAATCTGAAAGTTTTTTTTTTTTAAAGTGTATGATACCTAGTACATTTATCAAACGACGCCCAGACTCTCACTGACGTCAGGACGCCAAACCCGATTTGGCCGTGGAGTCGCGGGAAAAAAAGTTTGGTCATGTGAAACAGACAACGACGACGACAGACGTTTTCTTTTTTTCCCTTTTTTTTCCAACGACACAAGACAGACTCCACAGGGGAACATGTCAAGTGTTTTACTTTGCGTGTCAATCACAATGTCCCGACTCCTGCCATCATAAGTGGGGCTGTCTTTTTTGTTTAGCGGACCAACACGGTCCTCGATACCGACGCACACACACTTTGACAACCCATTCTCACACATACACAACAACGCGTCTGGCTTGCAACGCCGCAACGGCACATCTCGTAAATATATAAACCCCTCGAAATTCTTCTCCACGGCACAGCGGTCATGAACGGAGACAGCAGTAACGCAGAGAAGCCGGCCCGGCCGATGGAGGCCCGTCAGGGCCGTGATCACCAGCGGTACGTCTGACAGTCTTGCTACATGGATATCTACTGATATGATGTGATAGTTACGGAGAGAATGGCGAGCGCATGGTCGCTGGGGTGGTGGCGCTGTCCGCAGACAAGACGCAGGTGCTCCTTATCCAATCGTCGGCGCGCAAGGGCTGGGTCTTGCCCAAGGGCGGGTGGGAGACGGATGAAACGACTCAGCAGGAGGCCGCATGCCGTGAAGCCTGGGAGGAAGCCGGCATTGAATGCGAAGTGGTCAAGGACCTTGGCGAGATCAAAGAACAGCGTACTGAAGCCTTGATTCGCAAGTACGGACCCGACGCTCCCGCCGCTCTATACCGATTCTTCGAAGTTAGCGTCACCGAAGAAAAGGCCGAGTGGCCGGAAAAGCATAAGCGCAGCCGCGCCTGGATGTCCTACTCCCAGGCCAGGGAGTGTCTTCTCAACAGGCCCGAGTTGCTGGAAGCACTGGAGCGAAGTGGAGTGGTCAGGTAGAGAACCGCCAGCGCGTGCCGCTGAAGTATTAGGACAGTGTTAATGTCGTCTGGCTGTCTGAAGTCCATTGTCTGTGTAACCTGAACCCCTAAATAGCAGTAATAAAGAGACTGCATGACTACAAGCAGCTGCATATTGTTCATTCTCCTATCTGCCTAGGCAATGTTTGCCCTGATTGCCAACATCAACGTCACCCACATGCCAACGGTAAGGGCAGGAACGCAACGCCACCTTCACCCGCTAACGGGGAATGCAGCGTCGCCTCTGAGAAACCGCCCGGTCAAGACGCAGGCAATGGCCACATTCATGCAGACAATGTTCGTACTCTCCCCCCTCCTCGTCCCCCCCCCTCCCCCCCTTCCCCTCTTGCCGCCGGCGCTGTAGACCAAGGCGCTGGCGCTCAAGAAGACGAGCGTCGGCGCCGATCTGCGGAGCGCCTGGCACGCCCTGCTGCAGGAAGCGGCCGCGGCCTCTGCGGCAGCAGCAGCAGCCACACGGCCCAGACAGCAGACGACTAACATTGGAACTAGCAACGCCAACGCGCGCGCGCGCCACGCCACGTCCTTTCAGCCGCAGAAGCGCGCAAAGGGCAGCAGCAGCTGGCAGCTGAAGCAGTTTGCCGAGGCCACGCTGGGCAGTGGAAGCCTCCAAAAGGTCGTCCAGCTGCCAGAGGGCGAGGACCGCGACGAATGGCTTGCCGTCAACTGTTTGTCCAGCCTCTCTACCGTCTTGAACACCAGCTAACACAGAAACAAAAGTGGTCGATTTCTACAACCAACTCAACCTCCTCTACGGAGCCATTACCGAATTCTGCTCCCCACAGTCATGTCCGGAAATGAAGGCAACGGACGAGTTTGAATACCTCTGGCACGATCCCCCAGCGTACCCGAAACCCACCCGTCTGCCTGCACCGCAATACATCTCCAATCTCCTGTCCTTCACCTCGGCGCATTTATCCAACACGACTCTCTTCCCAACTGCACCCGGGGTTCCCTTCCCCGACGGTTTCGAGAAGACAGTACGCATGCTATTCAAGCGCCTCTACCGCATCTACGCACACATCTACTGCCACCACTACGGCGTCGTGCGGGGTCTAGGTCTAGAAGCGCACCTCAACACCGGATTCAAGCACTACGTCCTCTTTGTTGAGGAATTCCAACTCGCGGATGAGGGTCGTGGAGGGAAGAGAGCAGAGTGGTATGGACCCCTAGGCGAACTCGTCGAGAGTATGCTTCGAAGCGATTAAATCATTCCAACCCCCTGAGCTTTCTCACAAAGAATTTCCCTGATATCATAAAATATCCCTACAAACATCAAACTTTCTCCTTCACTTCAACAGGTAACTCCACCCTCTCCGCAAACGGATCAACCTCTGTTTTCTGAAACCTCCTCGCCGGAACCTTTTTCTCAAACAGGACATCCAACTCCGCAAACGTCCGCCCCTTGGGTTCGGGAACACGAAAATACGTGTACACAATACAACAAAACGCCAATCCCGCCCAGAAGAACCCCGTAAAATTCCCCCAATTCCATGCCGTGGGATTAAGCATATACGGCGTGAGGACAGACGTGACTATCCCCACAACGTTATACAAATTCCGTCCCAACACAACAGTCTTGATCTGCAGTCTGCGTGACGAAATCTCCGAGACGAGGGAGTAACACACGGTCCCGACGGTGAGTTGATAGACCGCCGCCCAGACGATCATTAGCGATCCCGTCGCCAGCCCCGCGGTCTTTTTATGTGCGGGGGGCACAAGACCTAAAAACCCCATCGCGAGAAGCATCGTACATAGCCCGATCAGTCCGAAGAGGTAGAGACGTCTCCGACCTATGCCACAGGCCATCAGCCCCCACGCGCCAAACACGCCGACCATATTAATCGCATACTGGCCCATCGCGAAACTATAGCTGCTTGAGCTGCTAACGCCCGCTTGTTCGAGGAAGTAGGTGCTGTAGTTTGAGAATGCGTTTCCTGAGAGATTTTGGATCGCCCAGACTAGACATACGATTTCGGTCCTTCGGAGGTCGATGCTGCGAAAACAGTCGAGGTAGGATGCGCCCCGCGTGAGGCGGGTTTCGAGAGCGGTGGTGTGCACCATCATGTTTACTGTTTCGTCGGCGTTGAAGTCTGTTTCGCGGTTGGTGGAGGTGAGGCGGAGGAGGGCGCGTTTCGCGTCTGCGAGACGGTTGCGGCGGACGAGCCACCAGGGGGATTCGGGAGCGAGAAAGATCCCGATTAGGAGGAAGGGGGGCCACATCCATTGTAGGGCGTAGGGAATGCGGTAGGACCATTCGTCGTTCCGGTGGAGCATGGATTTTATGACCCCGATGCCGATTAACTGGCCGAGCCCCCAGCAGAGGTTGACGTAGGTGGTCAAGTAGCCGCGTAATGCGACGGGACAGACTTCAGAGGCGTAGGTTATGGTTAGGGTCTGGAAGACGCCCCACGGGATGCCACATAGGATTTCGGCGGCGAGAAGGGCGTGCACGGATTGCGCAGTGAAGAAGATCGCTGTGAAGGCTGTGATGAGGATTAGACAACCCATCACGGTGTAGCGGTAGCCGAAACGTTCGGATATCCACCCGTTGGCGAGTAGACCCAGGATTTCGCCTACGTTGGCGCCGTTGGAGAGACCCGCCTGCCATCGCGCGGGGACCTGCCAGGTATCTTTTGCTGCGTTGTAGACGCCGTATTTGCGGTTGAATTGGGGGAAGCTGGATTGTTAGTCGAGGAATTTGGGACTTACACTGCATTTCTTACCCGTAAAAGTTGTTGATGAGGCAGACGTCGTAGCCTTCCATGGCGATACATGTTGAGATTAACAATGACCAGCCTATGGCCTTAGGATACAGCTTCACGCCCTGGATGAAGGTCATCTTCTGCTCCTTCTCCGCCGCCGAGCGCGCATTGAGGATGATTTCGGCCGACTTGGCGTCTGTGGCCAGGCTGTCGTTGGTCATCGCATTCTCAAGCGTCTGGACGTCACCCTTTTTGTTCATCATGAAATTTGTTCAGTAAACGGGAAAGGGGAGGCGGGGGAAGGCGGGGAGGAAGATCTCGACATCCGATAGGATTAACATTGACTCTCTAGCTATCACATGACTCCCTTTTGTTCCTTCTTTCTTCCGGTCGTTGCGGTGCAGTTGCAGACGTTGCGGAAAATGTGGGGTAACAGTTTCGCCGACGGCCGAATGTTTTCCCGGCTTATAGCGTCGACGCCATGGCGTCAGCCAGAACCTCGACGCCTTCGTCAATTTCCTCGTTCGAGACCGTCAACGCCGGCACGAGCCGCAGCGTATTGGTGCCGCAAGTAATGACTAACAGCCCGCGTTCCCTCGCCGCATTCACAATCGCCCCAGGATCACAGTGTAGCTGCAATCCCAGAATTAATCCACGACCTCGAGTCTCTCCCACAATCTTGGGGAAGCGCTCTCGTAGACGGTCAAAGTGTTGTCTGAGCCGTTTTCCCTTCTCCACAACGCCCCATTGCAGCTCCGGGTCAGCCAATCGCGTTAAAATGTGGTGCGCTGCTCGACAGCCCAGCGGGTTGCCGCCAAATGTAGTCCCATGATCTCCAATGGCAATCGCTTTTGTTACTGCCTCGTTCGCCAGTGTCGCTCCTATTGGATATCCATTGCCCAGCGCCTTGGCTGTAGTAACCACGTCGGGATGGACATCAGTCGGCAGCCCACAATGCGCCCATAGAGACCCGGTGCGTGACAATCCGCACTGAATCTCGTCGTAGATCAGCACCGCGTCTACTTCAGAACAGCGCTGCCGCAGTGCCCGTAGGAACTCCACCGAAGCCTCGTTAACGCCGCCCTCTCCCTGGATGGGCTCTACTATCACGCCGCACGTGTCTTCCGTAATGAGTTCTCGTAGTCCGTCCACTTTGTTATAGGCCGCCTGGCGAAAACCAGCCAACATGGGCGCAAACGGCTGCTGATACTTGGGATTAGGAGTCGCCGACAGTGCCCCCATTGTGCGGCCGTGAAAAGCGCCATGGAAGCTGACAACGTTTGTCTTACTGGGCCGCTGAAGCCGTCCATATTTCCGTGCAAACTTGAGAGCCGCCTCATTTGCCTCACTGCCTGAATTGCAGATAAAAGCCGCATGCGCTGGGAAACCGCTGGCCTCTCGCGTCTTCTCCACCAGCAGCTGGCTCAGCGCTCCCGTCCACGGGTTGTAGAACAGATTAGACGAGTGCACCAGCGTCTGGGCCTGTTCCGATAGCACCTGTCCCAGCGCTTCATCGCAATGTCCGAGCGACGTGACCGCTATGCCAGCCGTAAAGTCCAGGTACCGTCGACCTTCAACGTCCCAGAGCTGACAGCCCTTGCCTTTCTCAAACACCACATGTGGACGGCTGTACGTGGGTACAAAGAAAGGTGCATGGGATGTCAGTATACGACCAGTACGAGACTTAGTCGGCGCATCTTCACTGATCAAAGGGCGAGCAGAGCTGTAAGAGGTACGAGCACACCATGATCGAAATTTTCCAATCTTCAATAGTGAGTGAGACATTGTGCGGGGGAAACATAAAGCTTAAGATTGACAATTACGATTATTGCATTCCCTAGACTCCATAACAAGAGCAGTGGCAGAGCCACCATGGTATCATTGCAACACAAACGTCAGCGTCTCCCGTTCAATCCGAACCGTTCAACGACATCCATCCCAAACGCGCGAGGACCTTGCGTGCATTGTCTCTTCCCATTCCGATTGAGCCATGGAGGAGTCGCGAAAAAGCAAACATCTTACAAGGCAAGCGCCGCCAAGAGGGCAGCACCAAAGATACCGGGCGCAGCGGTCTGCATGGCACCACTGCCCTGGGTAGCAGAGCTGGCAGCGCCGGCAGCAGCACTTGTTGCACTGCCAACTGCACCGCCAGCGCCGCCAGAAGACTGAGCACCGGAGCCACCGGAAGATTGAGCGCCGGAGCCGCCAGAAGACTGAGCACCAGAGGCACCCGAGGACTGTGCACCGCCAGACGTGGCCGAAGCAGCGCCACCCGAAGTAGCAGCAGCTGAGCCGCCTGAGGTAGCACCAGCGCCGCTGGCACCCGACGCGCCACTTGAGCCACCGTTGCTGCCGGCACCGCCAACAACACCAGCACCGCCGTTGCTGCCGCCCGAAGACTGAGCACCAGAGCCGCCAGATGTGGCAGAGGCTCCAGAACCAGAAGCACCAGAGGAAGCGGTTACAGTGGTAGTCCTATAATATTGTTAGTCATGTCCAATCATGTAGCTATGCAAGGACATACGCAGTACCGCTAGCAGCGGACCCGGAGGCACCGGAGGCACCGGCAGCGGTGGCAGAGGGGCCTGAGCCGGAGCTGGAGCCAGAAGCAGAGTCAGATCCGGAGCCGCTGGCGACACCCTGGCAGAATTGCATGCCGTATTGGATGACCTTCTGAGCGTCATTGCCCTTGCAGACTTCGTTGGCGCAGTCACGAACACCGTATCCGAAGTTGGCGTGGCTACAGAAGCACTGTTTATCACCGGCCTTACACTTGAAATTAGTCTCGGCGATCTTGATCATGTTGTTGATGCAAGTTTGCTGTACTCATTAGTTTCATGTTAAAATCATACAACGCATTTTACTTACACCGCACTGGGGGAGTGAGCTGACATCCTGGGCGGCAACCAGGACGGCGCCGGCGAAAGCGAGAACGGCAGAAGTTTTCATATTGTCGGTAAGGTAGATTAAAGCGGTGAGTAGGTAGAAGGTATGCGGATTGTAGGAGTGTTGATGAGGTGAGGATGCGAAGAAGGTGTGTGGAGCGAGGTGAGGAACGAAAGGAAGGAGAAGACGCCCGGTTTATGCGACTTGTTTCCCGAGGTCCGTGCGCGGAGCTAAATGATTGGCGGGGCGCGAAGGGCAACGACGTCAGTGCTTATGCCTTTCACGCGACGCGGCCAGACCCGCCCGTCACGCTCCGTGATTGGCTCCTGCTCATTTCCAGGGTAACATTCAACCTCTCTGCTCACGAGTTGGTCTAGTATGCACGCACGGTTTGCCAGCGTACCCAAAATCTGCCAAACTAATCACAAATGGAGCCTTGCATTTTGCTCCATTCTTTTTTGTCCTCCCACGATTCCAGACTCCCCTTCCTTACCATCATCCTCGCTTGAGGTGGCGTTCCTGAAACCAAGATTGAGCCAATTTGCCGCTTCATGCCGCGCTAACGCTAGCGTATCAAAATAATGCGTCCTAATGCCAGGAGCACGGGCCGCGCGTCAACCCCTCTTGATCTGATGCCCATCATCCCCGGAGCGCTGCAGGGAAGCATGGCTCGCAACCGGGTCCCCGTCTCGCACGAGCCCTCGGCCATACCCTTCTGCCCGATCCGTGTCTCGCCAACTTGGTCCTCTGGCCCAAACGCTCTCTACAGCACAAAATTTCGTCCGACCAAAACGTCATCTGACATCAATCTCACACGTTTGGCTGCGTTGCTCCTGCATCAAGTGGCGGTGCCTGTCGCGTCAACCTTGCGAACCACCGGTTAATTGCGGGTCCAACGTGGCGCGCGCTTCCGAGTGGCGTATGACCAAACACAGAACATTCACATAGTGATTGTGTCAGCTCGAGGAGCTTTGTTGTGTTACCAACTTACGTAGGCGCTGGTCGTTCTGAAGGAGCCGACGACACGAGACTTCATGTTTAAGCTCCACATTGGAATCTCTTGTCATCCGCTTCGCCTTAAAATAAGTCTTCCCCGTGTGCATGACTCGGTAGCGATGTCTTGTCAGGTCGCGCTTGTACCTTCTATGAGAAAAGCATCTTATTAATAGTTACATTCTCAACACAGGTACATATGTCTGGCGTCTAGGTCTACTTGGGACTCCATCTTCGCGCAGCGTTCCTGTGGGTTCGATGCACATGCATGAACTCGACAAAACTATTGCAAGATCCCACGTGAGATATTGTTCTCCGCTTCTGTTCAAATCTGGGATGTCTCTCTAGCAGCGAGTAGATATCTTCAAAAGACACATAAGTTATCACCAGACAGCGCGTGTTTTTGCTCTCTTGACCGTGGTGCGTCAGAGCATTTGAAAGCATGCTTTACCAGGGCTGTCTGTGAGGATTTAACTGATGCATTGCACGCTCCTTCAACACTGGAACATGACCCATGGCACTCCATCTCTCACAAATGCCAAACTCTTCAGCCACGTTTCCAAGCTATTTACGAGAAAACTTGGAACCGGTTAACGAGGCTCGAGACAGTTTCATTACATTGTCTACGAGCTTGGCGACAGAACGAGAGATCTGTAAAGCTGACCCTAAATCTGTTGGCATGAAGTCTCATTGCTATGAGTGTACGATGCCACTGCGCGACACCTCTTACACCAGCAGCTGCACCCTAGGTTTTGTCCTCACAGAGGTTTCCCTCAGGGTCATGTCGCATGCGACATGGTGAATGCGCCCTGCTACTGTTTGAGGTGAGTAATGGAGTAAGACTGCATGCTGACAGTCTTACTGCATGTATAACCACTTGCTTACGGTCATACAATTGATGAGTTCATACGAGGCTACGCACGGGCCTTCGAGCCCAGAATCTATTCTCTGATGTCCCCTCATAGATACACTTGTTTTCACTCATAAACACATCTCTACTCTCTATCCATCGTTCTCACTCGCACATACCATCTATTTTTCAAAATCTACTTCGTCCGGGTCCATACTCGTGTTGTTTTATTATCATCTGCTGAATCGCAAATGTTTCTTGTGAAGTCCTCTGTGACTCCGCCAGTGCTCATTGCCCGAATACGTAATCACCGAGTCGACTTTGTAACAGCCTCATAATCGATAGGTTAGGGAAGCTGCTTAAACCTGAATGGCACAACTGCAAGTCTTCCTTGCAGTGTACATGACAAGATATCTAGCCTCCATGAAACGGGACGCTACCTAATGTTCTGCTCGCTTGGCAAAGTGTACGTAGCGTACCCCAGAGAACTCATCGAGTGTTAGGCGATCATTTGCGGTAGTATATCTGTTGTTGACATTACTCACTTCAAGTCATTGAACTGCCGAAATTCACAAGCAGAGTCATATGGTTGAATCAAACTCTATTCCCAGTATTACCGTGGTGAGTAGCAATGTAAACCTTTCGTCCTCATACCCTTTAATGCGCTAAGACTCATCCATCGCTTTGTGATGCAGCCAGAAGCTAAGAGGTGCCGTCCCTGTTACTTTAATCAATGTTAATGTATATTGAAACTCGGGGGCTGCTTGAACCTTTTCCCTCTTGTGAAACGCACCTTTCACTTGGTGAAAAAACCCTTCTCAGGACAACTCAACGCGCAAGCAAAGGTACTCTTCGGCGGCTGTGCCATTAAATAGTATTAGAGTCTCTCGAATATAACCCGCTCTGAAAATTTATGGGAAATGCGCAAGCCAATCGCTTCCCAGAGGGTGAAAGAACGGAATTGGATCAAAAAATTACGAACATGAAATATTCATTCCATCAAATATGAAATTCTTTCTCCACCGGAAAAAATTGAAACCCCACCCGACAACCATTCCACCAAACTCCATAATCTCCCGGCCGCCAATGCCCCGATTTCCTCAAGTATCAAACCGACAATGAGTAATCCAAACATCCCACTTGAAGAAAACAACCACTTTATCTCTAACAGGACCTCCAAGATCACCACCTATTCCGCCAACATCATGTTCAGGTCTTGGTCTGATCGCTTTCCCACCGCCAGAGAGAAGCCAACACCTGCCCCTCCAAACCCGAAAAGACAGGACCATCCAAAAGCACGACCCTTTAAAAACCGCCAGGCCTCCGAACCCAGGACCACAAACCCCATTCTCAGCAAAATCATTCATCTCCATTCCCCGCCAATAAGAAATCATAATCAGATTATCATCAGTAGCGTACCACGGTCCCATCATGAGTACACATACTCTCCCTTTCTCACAGAGCCATAATACAACGCGTTAGTGATACTGTCTACCGGCACATTTCTGTGATAGATGGGTTTCCTTACACCGTACGTTTTCGGAAGATGGAATTAAGACGATTATCTGGGTGATAAGCGATATTTTTTCTGGTAGACACCTTGCTGAAGTTGAAGTTTGCGTACTCGGGCTGTGGGTCTGGGGAGTTTATGCCTTGTGGTCCTGGTGTTTTATATCGTTTTACCTGGTGGATGAGGCGTGGTTATCTTTAAGTTGCTGAGGAGACTCCAATATCAGCCAGTTCGGAGCATTTTCAAGTTTGGGTTATCTTATGACACAGAGTATCAGCTCCTTTGATCCGAGGCTAGATTTACAGAATGTAGAGAGAGTGTTCACATTAGGCGAAAGACACTGCGAGGAGTAGTGCTAGTGCATTTGTCGTGAACGGGATGATCAGTGGATGTGGCTGTTTACAATTTTTGACAGATGTGTGATTGTTTGTATTGTTTACTGGTACTAGATTGTTTCAGGAGGTATTTGCACTTTCCGACAAGCACGATCCCGACATACCTAGGACGACACTCGACAATTTTCAACAGTTGTAATGTTAAGAATGTGGAATCGCTTGAGGGGCAGTACTATAGCTAGCCCAACTAATGAAAGGTGGCGGATCGCTGAGGAGACTGCTTTATAATGGAAGGCTGGAAGGCTATAACTTGTTTGATAGCCTGGCAGATGACCTCTGGGTGTTAGTTAGTGGGGTACGCCCTGTAGTCATGCGTCGCTCATTTCAATTAAAGTTGGAAAGAGCGATGAATAGCAAGGGTTATGAGTTGAACCAACTCAATTTTGGACCAAACAAAACACATCTGGTGCAACATGGATGAGCTGGTGAGTGCATTCAATCAAACACCTACTTTCATGATCAATCTGATGATGAATTCCAAGGGCTTTTACCAAGCGCACGCAGAGACTTGAATACAGGCAGCCCAATGACTTAGACTTTGGGCTCTGTACCTCTCTTGCGGCTGCCAGCAAGTTCGTCTTTGCCATGCAAACTACAAGTGATCGCTGCTTGCTTGCGGAGACTCAAGATATCTTCAGGCAGGATTCACGGGAGCAAAGAGCTCAAAATGCTGTGAAACTCTTCTTTAGAGCCTTTGTAGACCAAGATTCGGATCCGGGACTACTGAAATCACAGCCCGATTACCCATGCGCACCAACAAGGTGGTCTTGCGGGGACGAATCGCTGCGAAATCCAATGTAGAACGTACTGAATGAGTTGAATGTACGCGAAGAGTTAAAGACTATTCACGAGACAGATTTCAGTGCCGATAAGACGTTCAACAGAGCCTTGGGCGCCTGGCATTTTGCGACAATCTTTGAAAACGGAAACCGAATCACAGGTGGTCCAAATTCGTCAATTGCCTCTTCTGAGCCGTCGGAATGCACCCACGTTCCGCTAGCCCTCCATCTGTCTTGTGTCCCCACTTAACCGATATTTGGATTCGTTCCAAAGATTGTGGGAAAGCGCTCAAGGACAAACACTTGTATGCAGGCACAAATATGGGACCCGTTCAAGACGCAGTGTGGACCTTTACATACATGCCACCTATTCTTAATGAATGTCATGAGCTCGCAGCTCGCGAAGGTATCGTGTTGCCACCCGGAACTGGTGCATTCGAGGGTTTCTCGTAAGCATCATTAGCCGACCAACAGCTCATTTATCTAACCTTCCATTCCAGGAAACCTATCCGTGGCCTCCTACAGTCAGACTTCCTCACCAACGAAAACAGGGCAACCCTTTTTGGATCTCAAACGGAAATCGACACTCAACAGGCTTGTAGTGGATATTCGTTTGTCTACACTGCTGGGGCCAGCTGTCAGCTCAATCAGGCAGCTTTCAAATTCTCAGCTTGACACGAAACCTCTAACGTATCAGAACATGAAACCTCGGGCAACTCCGGGAGAGGAAGGAGATGTGCGGCACATGCGGGAGATGAAAGTCAGATTGCACAGGTATCTGTTGAACATCGACAAGTCCCGAATGTTGTGTGAGGATTTTCTTAACTTCTTCAACTCCTTTGGGTACTAGTTTGACACCAGCGATAGCCTCTACTATGCGCTCCTAATTCGATGCATGGGCCCCAGGGAGTATTCTCCACGTTATTGGGAGCGCGCGTTGATTTTGCGAGAGTGAAATCGTAACAGACTTTATGGCTAGTGAAGCGTTGTTGGCGAGTCTGGGGACCCCAGTCGTATGGACGACACTGCACATATTGCCTCAGTTTCACGCTGCACCTTTGTCAACTCACATATAGAATGTCGGAAAGACATGATCGAGGAATTTTAATCATCGCAAAAGGCTGTATACTTCCCAAGGGCAACTAGTCCCCAAGAATTGAGGGTCAGCAAAGGTGTCCTATACTCAGTAGTAATAAGATTCAACCCAGCTTAGCCAACGGCATTTGTGTCCTCTTCACGGAGAGCGACTCAACAAAGTCCAAGGAAACTTTTGAGAGCATTGCGTACTATGCGATCGCAGGGCAGAACTATATAGATGTTTATGCTGGAAAGCTTCTAGCAACTGAAAGTTACCTGCACTGTGCGTATGATACAGCCTCTGCTAAGATAGTGCCGACGCTCGCACGCGAAGACCTCATGGGATGCAAAGGCCCTTAACCTGATCTCTTGCCTCGAGGGCAACTACATCCATTCATTCGGAATGGATGATGTGTGCAGGAAGGGAGCAGGTCGTCCTTGGGATCACAGAGCAAGAGTTGTTAGAGGGTCGTAGGCAAAGATCGAGGTTTTCCAGAGTTTCTACATGCAAGAGGAGACTCTCCTTGGGGCGAGTCACAGTCCCGCTCATGCTGCAGTCCGTGCTCGGTGACGTGGTCTCGGTGAATGCGGCTAGACCTAGTTAGCGTGAGGTGGCGTGTGTACCGCACTCCACCTCGCGCAACACGTCCACCTTTCTTTAAGGTTGAGTGACCTCACGCTCGCACACTTGTCACTCATCTGTGTTTCACTTCCGCATCGCAGTGTTCATTGCCGACAGGGGACGGGATGACTTTTCGAAAATCCAAGCGCCTTCGAGCGGAACAAATCCGCTCAGGCTTGATTGGTGGGCTGAAGCTTGGCACCAGGTCAGATGACGTAAGTGGACTTATTCCGCCACCTTCACCCGAAGATCGAACTTTGGGACGAGGCACCACCCTCTGCACGAAGTGGAGCAAGCGTACACCTCCGTGCCGGATGGCTCAATTTGAACAGCTCGGGATTTGAACGACTCACGGTCAAAGGCGGAAACCATTCGAAATTCCAATTTAATAGAAGTCTTGGCGGATGTTTTCATAGGTGATCTAACTTATCTGGATATGCGATTGTGGTTTTATTCGACTGTGAAGTTGATAGTTGTGCAGCTTAGGGGACGTTCATTCCTACCATGATGCGGCGCAAACGATTGCTTTTTGTGCATTGGAAGTATGGTGGAGATGGTTGACAACTGAAAGTCTTAAAAATAACCGCTCTGTGAGTTGAGGATTATGCGGGGTCTCGGGTACCAACTACCTCTCACTAGACCAACACCGAGCTCCTCGTGTTAGTGTTTGCTGGATGTATGCTGTGCAGTGTTGCCTTCAGATGCACGAAAGGACGAGTAAACCCTGTTTCAATCCTCCAGGTACATACGAAAGATGTAAGACAAGTCACAAGAAGCCAGTTCCTTCCGAATCCACTGGTCCTTTCATGAAGCGCACATCGCAAATGAAACGAGAAGGTGTCTCAAACCTATCCCGGATATATCACAAGTTTTGTGTTTTTACCCGCCAGAATATGGAAGGAAAGTCATGAATGGCACTCACATGTGGCGCTTGCACCGGGAAATTTCTCACACAATCGCATGTTAACCCAATTTTCTGAATTCTCGTGTACCGCAATCAATCAGTCAATCTTGCGCACAGGTTCCCTTACCGCACGGTTGACGTTGTCTACGAGTAACACCACGACCATGCAGTCCTCTCAAAGTAAATCGGATAGGTATATGACTCGGCCATTCGCCCATGTGATTGACGGCTTTTCGCAACATTCTCGGCGTTGTTGCGCGAAAAAGTGTTTCGAAATCAGAGACATGAATCATGGATGCCATGCGCTGGGACTCGATTCGCTGCTGTTTAAACAATCGTGCGGGTTAAGCCGCCGAACTCTACAAGATGCAATGACAAAAGTGTTGGAAAATAGTTGTTGCGTAGCGTAATCTTTCTGAAGATTGTGTTTTTACAAAGTTGTGTTTCCTGATATTCAACAGTGAGCTTATATACAAGTAGCTTCTTTGTTCAGACAGTCTCAAATATCACTCCATTGCCTCACTGTCCTCTTTATTATGTTCTTTGAGCATTTTGCTATACAGGATTTTTCTTTGGATAGTCTTTGTTATCAGGCCGAGGTATGGCACCGATACTTCTCAACAACAAAATGAACCAACTTTTACTTCGTTGCGTAAAAAAAAGCTCAATGACGCCGACTTCAAGCAGAGTCGCGAAACCACAATCAGCGTCAGCTACGCGCGACTAGTATAAACTATGCAAAGCAATTAACTTTCTTATTTTTTTCCCACGATCCGCAATGGCTGACAAGCCATGCGCATTCACCTTACTGAGAAATGGAATGACGATGGGTGTCTCTGGAAAACACGCCGTGTTCTTACGAGCCAGAATGTACAAGTTCTGGACATTTACGATCACCGCAACCATGCGTGCCAGAGAAAAATGGAAGTCCTGTCCACTCCCCTGAACTACAGCTGCAACTAGGTGGATTTACTGCGGTGGAAAATCATGTGGGGCTATTTGCTCCTGCGATCTCTTGCCTCAGTTGTGACTGATGCTGCTTGCTTTCTTGAAATCTGTCAGAAGGGTGTGGCACCCACCATGACCAGAACTATAGATAGTAGTCGAAACTTCTCAGGGTTTTTACCTCTATAGAGAAAGTTTTCCCTGAGACGGGTCATTGTCTCGTTCATGCTTAAGGACATGGTTCGCTGACGTTGTCCTGGCAAATGCGGTTAGATTGAGGTAGTGTGGGTGAGGTTTGGAACCTCACCTCATAGAGATAGACATCTAAATTTCACATTTATCAGTAAAAGTTGGGTGAAAGCTTTTGTCATTGATATCCACTCCACTCTAGTCCTCGGAGGTTCACCCCCCTCCGACAAAATCAATTTCCCTTCATCTCAATAACCATCCTTCTTCGAAACACTTACTGGGGCCCAGCACACCAGCGTGCTTGGTAGATGACATATGTGATTGCTTAAACATGGCAGGAAAATTGTCACACTGCTCCATGAGTCGCACAATGTGGAATGCATCACATCTGAGATGCTCGATAGGACCGTGCTTTTTCAAAGTAAGGAAGTAATTCTGGAAGAGATACTTGAAGCTCATGTGAAGAACGGATTGAAAACTTCAGGAAATTCGAAGTCATCTGCATTTACACAGTGCAGCATAACTCCGTCACAGAGAATCTGGTCATAAGCTCACAGATATTGGTGGCTAAAACACTTTCAAAGTATAATTTATACGAGTCAGTAAGAGAAGATTTTGTATGATGTGGAGTTTCTTCCATGGGTGCGAATAAACACTTGACCACTTGTAGAAAGCCAGTTTGAGTACTTGTCCAGGAGACATACCCCGGGTTAGACAGCATTCACCGAAGTCGCGTGGGTCTCCTCGCAGGGAATTGTGCGGGGAACAACCTTGATAGGTTTGGGGCGCCAACTACCACGCATTATACCAATTCATTCGACACTGCGCTTCGAGTGCTATTTTTTGCGATATTCTGAAGCACGATGGGAAAATATTTGTTTGTGAGGAAGTGTCAGGCTTGCATGTCGAGCTCTCAAATTGAGCAGGTTGTCAATTTGTACCGTGGGCACACTCGAGTGAGGACGAGCATGTGTTCCAGGTTTTGTCCCTGTCACGTCTGTTCTTCCACATACCGAGATAGCCTGACTTATCTAGAACAGTGTTTGACCTTACTGTAGAGTATAGCCAAAAACACGGGTCAAGCCGACAAACAACGTGATGTCATAGTCCTACCACGTGTTTAGAGTTTCGGACCGGGTTCATGGCAGGTGTGTCAAGCCCAGCCTGTATGGCAATCAGAGCTTCGGAGGTCAATTTGGGTAAATTTGTCCAGCACCAATGTCCGGTAGTTCTGTATACCAGCCCTTGAAAGTCTTATAATCTATATGACGTGCATTCCCCATGGCTAACCATTGTCCTGATACAATTGTGCAAAAAGCAATCCTTGTGTGGCCTTCATGTGAGCAGAAAAGTTGAAAATCGCCACATAACGCCATCGATAATGATACAGGAATTTTGTGTTACTTCACGATATCCGTTCTAGTCACCGTGAGTGCAAGAAAGCATAACAGCTTGAAGATCGTCGAATACGTGCATAATCAGAATGACTTGACCATTTCTTGAGCATCCTCGGAACCCAACATAGAATTAATTATCGGTGCAACTCCAGCCTCCCTGAGAAATTAGACATGTAATGATAGATCATTGGACTCTCAAGCTTTTGTATCGCCAGAAAAATTAGATAAACGGTCCCAGTAGCTGTCGCACGAGGTATTTCTGACACGCTGCCACGCTGCTACGCTGAGAGAGGGCTTGACAACGTAGTGCCTCGGTGTCCAAAAATGTTATTATGGTGACATACTCTGTCCTCTTAGCTCGTAGCATTTCCTACCCCCGTGTGATAAAAAGGAACTATATAGGTATCCTTCCGACAGTTTAGCCTGGCTCCTAGTGCGTCTCTGACAAAGTCTTGTTGAGGTATTGGAGTCGTTACCACTTGGCTGGAGCCTTATCAACCAAGAGGCTCTATCATCTAATACGGTTAGTTGCTTTGGACGATGCTCCGGCTTGCTCCCGTTATCCTAATATTGCTTTGTTTTGGTGGCTTGAATAAGTTTGATAGAGGCCTGTAAAATCCTTTGCTGGACAGGACTAAAAGGGGCAACGCGGCAATTAAACTGAGCACTTAAACGTGGACTGCACGGAAGCATGCAGAGAGTGGGAGCAAGGACGGTTGAATAGAGTGTCTGCAATCAGACACCACGAGCAACTTATAGCGAACAGAAGCCCGCCGACAGGACTTAGTCACCGATCTGAAACTGGGCAAAGTTACTCTTGGTAAGAACGGGATATGCGCTCACAGCAACAGAAAGCCTGACGAATCATGCCGTTGACATTGTCAGCTAGCATGACAGTCCCAAGACACCAATCACAGGGAGCGCACTTGCCACATCACGAGTGCGATCAATAACTAATGGCAAATACTCCACACCAGAGAAAAGCAAGCAAGTCCTTGTAGCATACACCCAAGTGCTCATAGCACGAGGTATCATGCAAACATGACCCAACCGCAGCGGGTAAGCACATAACTCTCGAAATGGGTAAAATTCAATCCCAGGCGAAGAGCACAACCGTCAAAATCCAGTCACGGCAAAATTCCTTTACCGCTCTTCAAAAAGGGACTCTCGAATCATGCATGCATCGCATTGCCACTCGACTCGCCAAACTATTGTGCTCTCCCCCAAAATGACGCTCATACACCAGTGAAGTAAACCGGACCACCAAAAAATGCGTGAAGTTGTTGCCTATCGCAACCCATCCCATCCATCATCCAACTTGACCACCCCACTGCATCACCTGTGTCTCCACGTGCCAACCCGCTTCCCACTTAATACACCTAACCTACCTCAGCATTGTCCGTCCCCTTAGCGCGAAGAATCACGGAGTCATCCGCAGCCTAGACAACCTTAAAACGCGATCAATAAACTCTACACGCTCACAAGCAGCCGATTCGCTTGCCGTTGTAACGCAAAAATTAAATCACATGATAAAGCGGGGCGATCGTCTGCAGGGGCACGAGCGCCACAACTGTGGCGCTGGACCCTGTTTGGGGTTGGGTCGATTACTAAGCTGACGTTACATGAGAAGTTTTTGGTGGAGTGCTTTTGGGGATCTGGTTGAAACTGGCGAGGGTTATTGTTGACTGGATGAGGAGGGTTGGGCTATTTGGGGCGGTTTGTTGGCGGGACGGCCTGTGCTTGTGGTTGTGAGTTGACGAACCGTGGAGAGACGAGTGGTTTGAGTTACAAGCATTGAAGTGAGAGTTTTTTGAGCAAAATCAAGAACGAGACGAAACGCAATGAATCTACATAAAATTTATTCGCTGACATCACTCGTTACGTTTCATCAGTCGTCTATTTCGATAACTTGTTTTCCCGCGGGGATCTCTGAGGCGCCATTCTGCCGCCTGGGCAGTAATGCAGAGAAATGCCACGGCTTGGAGTTGAGGAACAGACAATACTGGTTGAATTGGTCCATGTTGTTGCAGACCCACAGCTCGTCTGCTGTGCTTCTGGGTTCCCTTGATATGCCTAGAGCAGACACAACACGATCCGTGAACATGTTCACGTCCGCCATGCAACCGTTAAGACAGTAGCGGTCGCGCAGCATTTTGGGGTCATACCCTGCCTCGCTCACGATCCGCAGCAGCGTATCACCGTGCAGCAGATCCGGACAAAAGTCGATAATGCATTCTGCTGCACACGTTGTCAGAATAGGCCGGTGTCTCAGCTGTTGCCGCGTGATAAGGGTGTCCCAGGCTGGGAACCCAGCTTGGTACAGCTCCCCAGCGTCGTTTTTGCTTTTCCAGCAGAGTTCGATATATTTGCAGGTATCAAAATGAAGCTTGCCTGACTGCGCTGCTTTGATCACCTCATCTACCGTGTTGTAGCCTAGGGCCTTGGCATTTGCCTCGCTGGTCTTGTTAAGGAAAACGAACTTTGCGGAGTAGTTCGCATGTGGCCCGCATTTGGATTGGCCCTTGTCAATTGCTGCCAAACGAGGCTTGTTCTTCTCTCGCGTAATGGCCATATCGCGGAAATGCATCTGGTGGTACTCCTTTATGTCCCACGCTGCTTCGGAATATGCCTTCTTGAAATCCATGGGTCGATGCCATGGAAAGTTGATTACTTTGCCCGACTTTGGCATCATGACAAACGGGGGGATAACTTTCGGCTTGGGAACGGCTGAGCTTGATTTGCTATAAGAGCTACACGATGAGATATCAGCCTACGTGCCACTGATATTACTGATTTTTTGATCCCACGAACCTGTCTTTCCCGACCACGCCGGGCTTTAGGGCCGGGGCGGTCACAGTGATTCCAGCGCTTGTAGTCGGCACCGTTGTCACGTTTTGTTGACCATTGTGGTAGCCTTTTGGCCGAGACATGTTACCCGCGAACGAAGGCGTAATGATAGGCTGGCCCGTCGAATGGGGCCCGGAGATTGGCCCTTTAATGCCCTGCTGGGCGTGATGGCCCTGGCCCATTTGCTGAGGAGTTGGCGGGCGCATGGGTTGCGCTGGCGGACCCATAGGTTGCTGAGCGGGCCGGGGGACATCCTGCTGCGGCCCCTTAGGGCCAACAACATGCTGGAGCGCGGCGCGAGACATGTCCTGCGGTAACTGCGAGCGACTAGCCACACCCTGTGCGGCTGGACGAAACTGCGGCGGAGGCCCTTGGGGCCGATTCATATGCGGCGGAGGTTGAGGGCCCATTGTATGAACCGGAAGAGGCCGGCCGGTCTGATGCATCTGCGGCGAGGGCTGATGCGGCCCCGGCGATGGCAAGTAGCGCCCTTGAGGGGGTTGGTAGAAACCATTCATCGGTCCATTATTAACGTAGCCGCCTCCTGGGTGATATTGGTACATTCTCGGATCAGGCGCTTGCGGGGGCCCGATAGTTGTGGGGGGTTGAGATGCTGATAAGGCCTGGGAACCCATATCATTGGGCTGCGTCTTGTTGGGTGCATCGCGCTGGATCTGTGTGAGAATCTGCATGCCCGCTTTGCGTAGCCGCGTGCGAGTCATAAGTTCCATGAAAGTACTTTCTGCTTGCTTGGCAGGGATAACCCACGTGTCAAGCGGATGGTCTTCCAGGTATCGCAGCATTTCTTCGTCCTGTTACGATGTATTAGACACTTAAAACCTCGATCTGGGACTTGCAGACCTTCAGCTTCTGATACTCTTCTGTACACGCCCAGCCACCTGCAAGGGTGTACCTCTCCTCTCTATTGTACATTCGTTCCTGCTCGGCTCGCATCGCAGTAGTAAATCCGCGAATCCTCCACGGGCGCAGGGGGTCGTACAGCGTTTCCGTGCGTGACGTGTTAGTGGTTTGACCTTCACCTTTACTTTCATGCCCCGTTGAGGATTGAATTTTCTTGTCATCATTTACAGGGTCGTATTGCTTTTCAAACTCCGCAGAGCGCACATCAGAATCATGGATGGAACCTTCATCTATGTCATCGTCTGAATTCTCTGCGCCTGCTGCGACGTCTGCTTCATCCGCACCATCCGACTGAGTCTGGCTGTCAGCACCTTTCGAAATGGAAATGGAACGTGAAAAACCTACCTCGACGATTGCTTGAGCAACATTACTTCCTCGCTGCCTTCGGGTGCGAACAGGCGAAGGTGACCGGGCTGGTTCTTTCCCTTTTCGAGCCCACGGACGGTTGGCTGTTGGGTTTTTAACTTGAAAAGACTCCTGAACTTCTTGGCTTGCGGGTTCACTGTCGATTACTTTTGAAGTCACTTCGGCAACAGAGGATGCAGGCACAGCAGCCTTTTGCGAGCGAGTGCTCACTCTTCTGTTGCTCTCGGGACTTTCAGCAGATGTTGCTGATGGTGAAGGGGCAACACCTTTATTCAAACGAGCACTAGATCGCCTGCTGTTTCCATCGCCCTCAGCTTGCGTGGCAGATACATTTGAGTTGTTCTGCAGGCGCGTGCTTGACCTTGTATTAGTTCCAGGAGTATCGTTCACATTCTCTGAGAACGACACATTGACGGACTTTCTAGTCACTCGCTTCCCTGATACAGCCGCAGCAGGCGTCGATGCCGTTGAAGCTGAACTTTTGAGGCGGGACTTCAAACTTGTCGTAGAACCAGATTTCGTGAGAGTATCACGAGTATCAGCTGCGTCATTCTTTAGAATGTTATCTTGGGATGGAGGAGAGTCAGCCTGCTTTTTAGATGCAGTCGTTTTTGAAACGGTTCTGCGCCTCGTCCTAGGGGGCCCATCATATTCAGAAGACTGTGAAGAGGATTGAGGTGATGTATCTCTCCCGGCACTAAGTTTGGACCGCTTGCGCGGGCGCCCACGCTTCCTTTTTTGCGACCCTTGGTCGGCTGCAGAAGACATTGTGGTCGTGCAGTTTTTAATGGAAAAGTAATAGATGCGTGTGGTGGGCTATCGAGTGCACGAGAACGCGTGAAGTAAAGAAAACGCACGGTTAAAAGGTGGGGCGCTAACCGAAAATGAGCTGTACTCCGACGTAATGCTAGAGGGTCCGGGCGCAATGATCCGAGCGTTAGGTTGACCAATGGCTGCAATAGAAGGACCCCTGAGGTTCCAGAGGCAGGCTTCTGGAGACTGTATATTGATACCTAGTCAGAGGTCTTGGCGGCACTCCGAATTGACGTCATTCACTCCATTTCCCATGCACGGTCCATCCAATTCCTACTAGGGTGTGGGAGGCCACAGTATAGTCCATCACGATTGTGTATGCTTTCTCCATCTACACCATGCTTTGAGCAACTGTGAGCCACATACAGATCTTGCGCCAAATAAATTTTGACATTTTCCCCCAATAGGCTGGATTAACACTTGTCAATGAAGGCGTTGAAGATAGTCTGACAGCCCAAGTTAGCAAGTTGAAGACTCTCAATAGTATTATATGATTCCTGGTTGGGCCGGATCAGCGCGTGAATGGCTGGCTTGCGTGGCGTTTGTTCAAACGTATCCTTGGTCTAGCACGTGACTCCTGTTTAAGTTCGCAGCTCTTCACGGACGAAAAAGGGGAGGGCAGCAACAAAATTGAAAATTCACTTTGCGCGATTGAGCGTACTGCTAAATTATTTAAAGAAATATTTAGTGAAATGTTTGGTCGAGATCCGAAGATATGCGCAAATTTTCGCCGGCGAGCCCAAAGAATGTGAATCTTCCTGGCTTACCACGGCTAAAGTTTTACAAGCACAAACTAGACTGCTCCCATGTCGTGCTCTTCTGAGCAAGGGCTCTCGGGGACTCCAACCTGAGTCATTGTTGAAAGTGTGTATGCTTACAATATCGAAGCAACTTGTTCGAATGACGGGGCATCGTTGCAGGTGACTGTTTCGTTCCTGATGATGTATCTCACAGGGTTAGTCGCCTGATATCTGACTACCCTCTTGAAACGACCAGGTAAAACGTCATATTGTGGCTTCCCCACCAACATCGCCTTCGAATCCCGTAGCAGCAAGCTTCTTTTGCTTGATCTGATTTATCCTTTTTCTCTCCGAATCTTCTGCTTTCTTCATGCTTTCGACTGTTTCATACGGAGCCCGTTGGAAAGGTGGGGGGATATAATCATCCTTGTCAAGGTCCTGCGGACTGTTAATCCATGAATTTATACCAGACTTTGTGCAAAGCCCTGTCTTACAATTTCACCCAGGATCGAAACATTTTCTCCTCGAATTAGATAGAGACCTCGCTGAATATCAGCATACAGATTCTGTGCGAAGATTCGCTCGATAGTATCGTCGAGTAGTAAGTTGCCGAATTGGTCCCAACTTCGCAACGCGCCAATGAGCTTCCGTCCGTCTCGTAGCACTACCACGAGCTTTTTGTCTGTCAAGTCGAGTAGCTGGGAGGCCGTGGTGAACATTTGGGGCGGCAATTGGGGAACTGATGGTGCGCCTATCAACGTCTGTCCCTGGAGAACCGGAGCTGGTTGCGCATGAGGGACATCTTGCAAAGGTCTGTCCATTTGAGCGCGCAGGTTGGGGTGGGGTTGGTTGGCGTCGGCAGTCGCGCCGCGCCAAGAATGTCTCCGCATGGTCCCACAACGGCAGCGGGACGGACCGCTAACGGGCGAAACGCAGATCGTCGGGATGAACGACGGTACATCGGCAGCGAAGCCCATGATGATGCTCGCCGCGTTCAACGCTGAGCCGATACACGAGCTGAAGCCGCGGGATAAGTCCAAAATCGAATCTTTGTTGGCGTACGGAGACAGGCTCCTAGTTGGCCTCAGCTCCGGCGTCCTGCGTATCTATCGCGTCAACGAGTTGGGCGCCAAAAAGTCGGTGGAGCTGCTGCGAGAGGAGGAGAAATTCAGCAAGAAACCTGTTCAGCAGTTGGCAGTTGTGAAAGAAGCAAACCTCCTGGTCAGTTTGAGCGATGGCTCTGTCGCCCTGCATGACTTGCAAACGTTTGCTCTGGCAGAAAGATTGGATGTTACGCGCGGTGCCACGTGTTTCGCAGTTATTAGTAGCGTTGTCAAGGATGGAGAAACCGGCGTGCCCAGCTTGGTCAGCCGGCTTGCGGTTGGAGTGAAGAAGAAAGTGTTACTCTGGACATGGCGGGACATGGAGCTTGAAGATGAAGTAGCAACCGTGGGCATTGAGGCTGTTGCCAAAAGCTTGACCTGGATCACAGGAAGCCGACTTGTGGTCGGCCTGGACCCAGGATTTGTTCTATGGCAGGTGGAGAGCAGGCAACCCACTCCGATTTTCAAGACGGGAGGGGAGTCCTCGGGTGCTCGTTTTGGGGCCGTAAACAGCAGTGGAATGGGCTATGTTGCAATGGTGTCCTGGGTACCTAAGCCAATGGCCACGTGCCTCACCGAAAATCAAATTTTACTGGCAAAAGACGTAAACACGTTGTTCATAGACACTGAGGGGAAGGCTCTGGAAAAGAAGCAAGTTCCGTGGGCTTCAGCCCCAGAAGCCGTGGGATATAGTTACCCTTATCTTTTGGCATTGCTGTCTTCGGAGAGGGGAACGCTGCAAGTCAGGAACCCCGACACACTTTCACTTCTTCAAAGCATTTCAGTGCCCGGTGCAACCATTTTGCATGTGCCTCAGCCAAATATCAGTCTTGCACATGCTGGGAAAGGCTTCTTGGTTGCCAGTGATAGAACAATATGGCGTATGAACGCTCTTCCCTATGATGAGCAACTGCATGAGCTGATCAACCAAAGACGATTTGACGAAGCCATCAGCTTGCTGGGACTTCTAGAGGATACACTCATCGATGATAAGCAAGCTATGATCCGCGAGTTCAAGACGCTGAAAGCAGAAGATCGTTTTCATCAACAGCAATATCGTCTTGCCTTGGATCTGTTTACCGATGCTGAGTCACCACCGGCACGAGTAATTGCTCTATATCCCCGCTCAGTAGCCGGGGATCTTACCACTATTCATGAGGTTTCGGACCAAAGTGACGCTGAACCTGCCGCAGCTGGCCATGAATGCCCTCATGCAGAAGACGAGATTGCGTCGAAGGAGGCGCCAGCAACCCCGTCCAAGGGAGTCTTGTCCAAGCTAAGGGTTACTGCCTCAAACGGGCTGAGAGACCCTGATAGCACGTCAACCAGGGTCGCAAGTCCGGCTCGAGCTGACAGTGATACCGCGGGCTCGCGCACTCCTTCAGTCAAACCGGCCAGTAAACCACTTGAAGGTGAAGATCTTAAGCTTGCAGCAAGATGTCTAACTTCGTTCTTGGCGCAGGCTAGAGTCAAGATTAAGAAATTTCTGAGTACGGAAGGAACACTAAAAGAGTCACAAATTAGTATGGATCCGGAGACTGGTCGGCCAGCATTTGCGAACTTGCTCCCAGGTAGTCTGTTCGATGACAGTTCCGATTTAAGCGGTATCGACTTGGGGTCTGAGTTGTTGAAGACAGCACAGCTGGTTGACACAACGCTCTTCAGGGCCTACATGCTTGCTTCGCCTTCTCTTGCCGGACCTTTATTCCGGCTGGACAATTTTTGTGACCCCGACGTCGTACGTACTAGTCTTTATGAAAGTGATCGATACTGTGATTTGATAGACTTTTTACACGGTAAAAAATTGCATCGACAAGCATTGGAGGTGCTTGCAAAATTCGGCAAAGGTGAAGCAGAGCATGCAGATGTTATCCCGGAGAATATGAAGGGCCCCCGAAGGACTGTTGCGTATCTTAAACAACTTCCACCAGAGCTGGTCGACCTGATCATTGAGTTTGCACGTTGGCCTCTTGAAGAAGTCGCCGAATTAGGGATGGAGGTGTTTGTCGATGATTCAGGATATAGCGAGCACCTTCCTAGAGACAAGGTGTTGCATCTCCTCAAAAGTATGGACGAAGACCTTGAATTGAAGTATTTGGAGCACGTCACTTCAGAATGGAACGACCAAACCCCCGAGTTCCACCAGAGACTTGTTGATATTCTGATACATAAGCTCAAGTCACAAGACCAACAGTCTGATACCTACCCAGATGTGCAAATCAAGCTCGAGGCATTCCTGAAGGAAAGTCAGCAATACAACGAGAAGGCGACACTGCAACAGCTACCAACTGACGAACCGAGGTTCTACGAGAGTAGGGCTATTGTGTTCGGGGCTATGGGCAAACATAAGGAAGCCCTCTCAATTTATGTGTACAGCGTTAAAGACTATGCCAAGGCTGAGGAATATTGCAATCAAACATTTCTGTCCCAACAACAGCAGAGGCAACAATCAACAGATGGCGCAACTATCAATCAACAGCCAACCCCGGTGTTTGGGAATGCCTTTGCGTCGAATAAGAAAGGTTCACAATCAAATGTATTCGCCACCTTATTGGGACTTTATCTGAAGCCCTCATCAGGCCAAGAGAAGCGCTGGCCGCAGGCTCTTGGTCTATTGTCTCGCCACGGTGCCCGGCTACCCACTTCATCAACATTGGAACTCATGCCTGACGATCTCGCAATAGCAGACTTGCAAAGCTATTTCATTGGCCGAAAGCGCAATGTTGTCTCAATCACACGCGAAATGGAGATGGTAAAGGCACTGCAAGGTTTGCAGCAGATCAATGCTGACCGTCGCCTGCTTATTGGACCGGATGCCACTGTGGAGGAAGGTCGGCGAGGAGGGAGAGACAGGCGAATCCGCATCACAGAAGATGACCATTGCAAACTCTGTCACAAACGCTTTGGCGCAAGTGCAGTGAGAATATATCCGGATGATACCGTTGTTCATTATGGTTGTGTCGGCAAAAAGCCAAGCAACATACGCTATGGATGGCGGAGGGGTTGAACGGTTGTTTTCGGCATGATGTCATGGGAAACTGCATGCCAAGGTCAAGCTCGATACTTGATTGAACTCATCCCACTTACTCGAGTAAACTATAATCTGCAGGTCGTTAGTCATGACGTGATCGCAAATCCTAAACTGACTCAAAATCCTCTGACATGGTTTCGTTAGTTGCAGACTATGACTCGATGTACGCGAAGTCCGACCACCTTCGGCAGAATTTCGGACCTCCGGAAAGTTGACTGGAATTGTATTATAATTGTGAGCAGATGTGTACCTGCATACAAATCTCTACGGAAAACTAGTTGACGCGT